>WNGS01016870.1:0-18657 GCA_020271785.1 Procambarus virginalis | reverse complement strand
TTCTTTAGCTCGCTCCGTCAAACATACCTGATAATCCTTTAAGTAAGTCCATCCTCGATAGGTACCGCGCATTACCAATGGCGTCAAGGATGTCATCTATTCTAGGTAAGGGTACGCATCCTTGACAGTCACAAGATTCAATTTCCGATAGTTGGTACATAACCTCACCTTACCATGCGGTTTCCGCACCAAGATGTAGGGTGAGCCCAAGGGGACCTCACAAGGGTGGCAGCCCATGATCCAGGAGGTACTGTACCTCAGCACGCATGACTTCCTTCTTGCTAGGGCTGATTCGGTAGAAAGGTTGACGAATCGGCCGGGTGTCGAGGAGTAGTTGGATGTCGTGCTGAACCACATTACACTCCTGTGGATCATCGCAACAACTTCTGATGTTCCTTGAAGATTCTGATGAGGTTGCACTATTACTGTCCTGCAAATAGGTATGAAGATTAGTAAGGATTTCCGAGTTGGAAAGCACCGACTCAGTGTTAGTGCTTTCGGGAGAAGCAGGGAAGGTTCACTGTGTAGGTATGGACCTTTAACTGTGGAGAAGGATACCAATACACAGTGGGAGGAGTACCCTGATATTGCTTCAGGAGGTTGACGTGGCACAACTGGGTCTTCCGCCGCCTATCTGGAGTCTCAAGAACGTAGTTGTGGTTGTTTCTGCACTCCTTATGCGGTAGGGTCCTGAAAACTTGTTTGGCAATGGAGAACCTGGGATAGAAAATATGCCAACACGAAGTCTCCTGGGTTAAATTTCCTTATTTTGCTACGTTGGTCAAAATGAGTCTTCATCCTCTCCTAGCTTTCAATAGATTGTCATTAGCAAATTTACGTACTCTCTCTAGAATGTGTTTTAGGTTTGAAGAACTGTGGCACATTCTGAGGGTCACTGAAGGTGGCATTACGTAGAGAGTCCTTAAAAGCTTTGAGAGGAGTACGGCACTTACGTCCGTAGAGCATCTCATAAGGAGATACTCCTAGAGACTCATGGGGAGACTTCTGAAAATGCACATAATGAGATCAAGTTGTTTATCCCAGTCCTTCAAGGTGTCATTGCAGAATTTCTTTAGGAGTGCTTTAATAGTCTGATGACTACGTTCAAGAGAACCCTGTGAAGCAGGATGATAGGGGCTGGACAGTACCTGTGTGATGTTGAACTCTTCCAGCGTCTTCTTGAAGAGATCACTGGTGAAGTTGGTGCCACAGTCACTTTGAACCTCTCTTGGAAATCCATACTGGGTGAAGATCTTCAATAGGTGTTTCACCACAGTAGCAGCCGTAATGTTCTTACTGGAACTGCTATGGGGAATCTGGTGGTAGGACACATGATAGTTAATATATAGGCGTTGCCAGAACTGGTCCGGGGTAAAGGACCAACACAGTCTATGATGAGTCTGTGGAAAGGTTCCGCAGGCACCTGGATGGGTTTTAGTGGAGCCTGGGGAATAGAGATGTTAGGTTTACCTGCCATCTGACATGTATGACACTGACTGTGTACTACTTTAACGTCTTTTACCATACCTGGCCAGTAGTAGTCTTGTCTGATTCCGTGGTAGGTTTTGTTGAAACCATAGTGAGAAAGAGCTCCGTGGGCCAGGTGTAGATATCGGGCCGTATGCTGGTGGGAATCACTAGTTGTTCGACATGGCCCAATCGTCATCCTCCTTCAGCTTGCTGGGTCTGTATCTGCGGTAGAGCAACTCATTCTCTAGGAAGAACCCAGGGATACTGTCAGTTGAGTCTCAGCCTGGAAGAATAATGGTGTTAATGATTGATCTTCCCTCTGTAACTTACGGAACTCCAAACTGGTAAGATTTGGAGGTAGATTCTGAGGGTCTTGAGGGACAGCGGTAGCAGTAGAGTCAGCTGTTGCGGTCGTGCAGCTTGTGCACGGGTGGTCACCAAAACCGGAGGAGAAACTTGATCACTTTCTTGAACCTCTGCTGGAACATATTCAAAGATGGGATTATCCATTACAGAAGTACACACCTGGGGTTTGTCCGTGATGATCAGGTTGGGCGGTTGCAGATCTTCTGCCAAGTCGTTGCCAGGAGAAGTTGCACTCCAGGCATGGGAAAGGCTTTTCCCTGATGGCGACTTGGACTTCACCGGTCACGAAGGGACAATCCAGGTGGACTCTGGCGAGTGGATATGGAGTGGTAGCAGTGAGGTCAGTGATAAGGACGGTTTCCCCGTGTAGGTGACGTAAGACACAGCGATTTCAACATGATGGACTGAAGAGCCGCTGTGTCCCTCAAGATCTTCAATTTGAAACGTCCCTCCGAATCTGTACCGTTGGTAGAGACAGTTCCAGGATACAGGTGTTTACTGAAGAGAGAAAGATCATTAACAGGAACACCAACATTCATCACAGGCTTACCGGACTTAGGAGGAGTCTGTTGGGTTTAGTAGATTCATTGCCTTTGTATTGAGACTTCCACATTTATCTATGGTATGTCCATAGAGTTTGCAATACTTACAATACAATTGTGAGATCGCTTGTCTGTACTTACTTTATCGTAACTGTACCAAGACTTCTTACTGGGAGGTGGTGATGGTGTCAGCCGGTGGATGAGGCTGTAGGTGTCAGCCGACTTCGCACATTTTATGTAGTCGGTTTCTTCTTATCTGCTAGATATAAACGGACGGAAGGGGGAATACGTCTCAAGAATTCCTCAACTAGCATGAGGTTGACGAGTTCTGCAAATGTAGAGACATGTGCTGCTTCCAGCCATTTCATGAAATATCTTTTCTTTGTATTGGCAAATTCTAGAAAGGTGGTGGTACTTGCCTTACGATGATCACGGAATTTTCGTCTGTAGCTTTCGGTGGAGAGAAGGTAGGCGTCCAACACTGCTTGCTTCAGGGTCTGGTAGTCATTCTCAGACGCTAAGGTACTGAGAGTAACTGCAGCTCTGCCTGTAAGATGCACTCTGAGAAGGGTAGACCATTGATCAGCAGGCCATTTAAGTTTATTGGCTAGGGTCTCAAAGGTGGTAAAAAAGACGTCGATCTCCATCTTAACGAACGGTGGTATTAACTTACTTGCATGGGAGACATTGAAACTTACAGGAAGACTAGCAGTAGCTTGTTGGCGCTGAGTGTGGTGTGTAGTTTCCAACGTGAGTTCTTGTCGACGATATTTGAGCGCACTATTAGCTAGCCGTTTACTGTGCTCACGTAGTAACTCCAGGTCACGTTTTCTTGCTTCAAGCTGTTCTCGCTCACGCTCACAGAGTAAGGCGGCTTCTCGTTCCTTGCGGGCGGCCTCTCGTTCCTGTTGTTCTTTGAGTTAGGCGGCCTCTCGTTCCTTGAAGGCGGCCACTCGATCTCTTTCTTCTTTCCTCAGGGCGGCCTCTCGTTCCTTGAGGTGGAGAGCTTCCTTTACCAGGGCCGCCTCACGTTCCTGTGATTCTTTGAGTATGGCCGCCGCTTCTTTTTCTTGCTCCCGCTCGATCTTGGCAAGTTCGAGCTTGAGTTTCATTGCTGCCAAATCATGTTTATCTGCAATAGAATAATTTTCGTGAGTTTCAGAGTCGATTTTCCCTTCATCTAAAAGGTAATCCAAGAGCATGTTGTGTATGTCATTTTTGTTCGCTCCAGAGGGAACATCTAGTTGATACTCATGTGCAAGAGCTTGTAATTCGGTCCTCTTGGCACGACTCAAGTTCCCTATTTCACCTGCTGGATCGTTACGGAAAGCTTGGAGACGAAACATTGTGAAAGATAGCAGATAAATGTACAACGAATATAATTGTGATATGGTAAATGTCAGAAACAGGATAACGTGGCAACTGGTAACTATCCTGTGGAATTTTAATCTTTAACAATTAAAGTTAATTTTAGGATGGTCAATGATTAGTCAATCAAAGTCGCAGGAAATCTTGTACCCGGTACTCAATGTAAGAGAATAAGGGCAAGAAAATCCTACTAAATGAACGCAACTGAGTTTCTAAAACAAATGAAACATTTAATTGCTTCAAAAGTGAATTAGGTAGTCCAAGAATGTAGGCATACCTTGCCGAGTCTCTATAGGACATAAGCAAGTCTTTCCCACTGAATGAAATATGATACTTACAGAATTAGCGAACTTTTGTGCTCTGTAAAAAGAAAGCTAATTCCCTACCTAAGTAAATATCATCATCTCTGACCGACGTGTAGGGGTGCGAGTGTCAACTGGTGACGTGAACTGCTGCTGAGGTCCCAACTCAGCAACGTAGTCTGTGCTAGAGGAACTATGGCCCTCTTTATCCTCCTTCGGTCGGATTGCAAAAGATAGGGTGCTTGTGACCCGAAGACAAATCAAAGTACCAGGGTACCCAAAATGATGATCTGCCGATAAGGTGAGAAATATCCTACGGAGAAAAGGTGGTAAACACGAGTAATAACACGGAGGGAGAGATGACCAATTAAGAGAATGACTGAGGCCTCCAGTCACCAAGTAATCCAAAGTTATCTCACACTCACCATATGCTACTCTCAGAATGCACAATACACACAGCACCATATAAATATAAAAATTAATGATAATATTGAAAAGCAACTTTAGCAAAGCGAAGTACGCTTACCACAAATTGACGTTCTTGTACTAGTACCTGAGTGAAGCTCCCGGACAGGCCCCATTAAATGTGACGGGAAAGTGTTGGAGTGTTGATGATTGGCAGTCCTCCAATGGCAGGTGTCAATGCCTGGTCACACTTACAAAAAAAAGATAGACTGCTTGCCTGTTGTCTGTGGTAAGTTAGAGGGAGGAACACGTAAAACACAAAGTATGAACAATGAAACTTTAATATATTTACTTTAAACATAAATGAAAATAAAGACAAATCTCGGGTAAATGACTAATGCAAAAAATTGACAAAGATAAATGCAAAACACAATTGATTAAATATTATAATGGATAAATGGTGAAATGGTGCTGAGAATATTGGCTATGGCTGAGACCTCCCTTAGTATACGAAAGCCAGAGAGCTTAGTATGCCAGAGAGAGATGTCAACTTTAAGAGCACAAAGAATATTCTGAAGTTGATAGCTGGTCAGGCTCAGACGTCAACTCAGGTACATAGCGCTGAGGTGCGGTGTGCAGGTGTGTGGTCGGAGAGTCACCAATCAGGAGCAGGCAAGCTGGGATGGGTAGTTGGCTGGTTGAAGACGGGTGGCGAGCCGGCGTGAAGGGGGGGTGAAGGGGGTTTAGGGAACGTTTTGCCTCCTGGTCAAAACGTTTTGTGCTACTGGTGACGTATCTTGAATGTAGCATCTTATACTTGTAGTATTGACAAAACTTTAGGTAGGAAAGAGCAGGCTCAATCTCTCTTGAAAGAGATAATCGTCACAAGGCGAAGAAAACGAATCGCGGAACAACTTGAGAGTTGCACCCCACCTCAAGAACGGCGAAGAAGGTTAGGTAGAGAAATAGAATCAATTGAACTCAAGCTACAAGAATTATACAAAACCCAGGAGAGGCAAAGAGAGCAAAAGGCCTTCAGTGAAATAGAGAGAAATTCGAAATATTTTTTCTCCTATGCAAAATCAAGATCAAAACCACATCTAGTATCGAGCCCCTGCGAAAAGGAAATGGAACTTTCACCGATGACAATAAAGAAATGACCGAGTTACTGAGGAAGCAGTACGACTCTGTTTTCAGCGAGCCACTAAACACACTAAAGATTGATAGCCCAAATGAATTTTTCATGGATATGATACCAACATCAAATCTTATATCAGACGTCACACTATCCCCACTGGATTTTGAAGAAGCCTTAAACAGTATGCCTATGAACTCTACACCAGGCCCTGATTCTTGGAACTCTATATTCATCAAGAACTGTAAAAAACTACTATCGTAGGCCCTTCACATTCTGTGGAGACAAAGTGTAGACACTGGCGTTATCCCTGACATACTAAAAACAGCAGAGATAACACCACTCTATAAAGGAGGAAATAAGGCAGAGGCAAAAAATTACAGACCGATAGCACCAACATCGCACATCATAAAAAATTTTGAGAGAGTGCTAAGAAGTAAGAACACAAAATACATGGAATCACAGCACCTCCAAAACCACGGACAACATGGTTACAGAACAGGGCGCTCTTGCCTGTCGCAGTTGCTGGACCACTATGATATGGTATTAGATGCTATGGAAGACAAACAAAACGCTGATGTAATTTACACAGATTTCGCAAAAGCTTTTGATAAATGTGACCATGGTGTTATTGCACATAAAATGCGTTCAAAAGGAATTACCGACAAAAATAGGCAGATGGATCTACAATTTCCTGACTAACAGAACCCAATGTCTAATAGTCAACAAAATTAAATCCAGCCCATCAACCGTGAAGAGCTCAGTCCCCCAGGGTACTGTGCTTGCTCCAGTACTTTTCTCATCCTCATATCGGACATAGACAAGAACACAACCTATAGCACTGTATCATCCTTTGCAGATGAAACTAGGATCTTCATGAGAGTAGGCAACATAGTGGACACGGCAAACCTCCAATCAGATGTAGATCAAGTCTTTCTATGGGCAACAGAAAATAATATGGTGTTTAACGAAAATAAGTTCCAGCTCATGCGCTACGGAAAAAATGAAAATATAAAAACGGAAACCATGTACAAAACTCAGGCAAATCATAATGTAGATCGAAAAGGCAATGTAAAGGATCTGGGTGTACTCATGTCGGAAGACCTTACCTTTAAAGAACACAATAAAGTAGCCGTCACAACTGCAAGAAAAATGACACATCTCTTTCACACTAGAGATGCTATACCGATGACGATACTTTTCAAAACGCTTGTACTCTCTAGAGTGGAGTACTGCTGCACAATGACAGCCCCTTTCAAAGCTGGAGAAATTGCTGACCTGGAGAGCGTGCAGAGATCCTTTACTGCTAGAATCCACTTAGTAAAACATCTAAATTACTGGGACCGACTAAAGAGCCTAAATCTGTACTCCCTTGAGCGCAGGCGGGAGAAATACATAATAATTTACACGTGGAAAATAATTGAGGTGCTGGTCCCAAACATGCACACAGAAATAACATCACATGAGACCAGAAGACATGGCAGGATGTGCAGAATAACCCCGTTGAAAAGCAGAGGTGCAACTGGTACTCTGAGAGAGAACTCTATCAACATCAGAGGCCCGAGACTGTTCAACACGCTTCCACTACACATAAGGGGCATAACTGGCTGACCCCTCACAGTATTCAAGAGAGAACTGATAAGCACCTCCAAAGGATACCTGATCAACCAGGCTGTGACTCATACGTCAGGCTGAGAGCAGCCGCGTCTAACAGCCTGGTTGATCAGTCCAGCAGCCAGGAGGCCTGGTCGACGACCGGGCCGCGGGGACGCTAAGCCTCTTAAGCACCTCAAGGTGGTCAGGATTGCATTTCACCTTTCTAAGCGCACATTATGACACTGTGGAAAAGACACATCCAGCACTGTTTATGTGTGTATTTCTGTATGTAGGTTAGATTAGCATTTTAAAAGCACTGCATCACCTTCTGTGGTTGATTGCTCAATAAATCAGTGAACTATATGTTTAACAGATCTCTAACCTTGTCCATGGAGGACAGAAGAAAATGTATTTATGCTGCTTAGCATTGTAAATGTGTAGCCACGTCTGTGTTAAAAAAAAAAAACTTGGAATGGGTCAGGATAAGGATTTGGGATGGGTCAAAGAGGAATGGAATGGTGCCCAACGACTTGGACGGTCGGGGATTGAACGCCGACCTGCATGAAGCGAGACCGTCGCTCTACCGTTGAGCCCAGGGGCTGGGCACACGAACATGGAGACATAGATGGGAACTGAGCACCAACATGAACCACAGAGACAAGAGAAAGAGTTCTGTCGGTGTCAGACTAGTGAACAACAGTTATGCGCCAAGATGTGAACTGGTGAAGGTAGACTCCAGAGGAACATTGTGTAGATATGACTGAGCCCAATAGGCTCTGGAATTTATTCAAAATTCGATTAAGAGTTGAGAGGACGGACTCAAGAGCCGTGGCTCATCTCCTGCAAGTGACACAAGGTGAGTACACACAAGCCTCCAATCATGACAGGAACGATAACCGTAAATGTTTGGTGGATGAACTCTCTTGGGTCCTCAGACGTGTCCAGAGCTGTGGTCCCCAGACGTGTCCAGAGCTGTGGTCCCCAGACGTGTCCAGAGCTGTGGTCCCCAGACGTGTCCAGAGCTGGTCCCCAGACGTGTCCAGAGCTGTGGTCCCCAGACGTGTCCAGAGCTGGTCCCCAGACGTGTCCAGAGCTGTGGTCCTCAGACGTGTCCAGAGCTGTGGTCCTCAGACGTGTCCAGAGCTGGTCCCCAGACGTGTCCAGAGCTGGTCCTCAGACGTGTCCAGACCTGTGGTCCTCAGACGTGTCCAGAGTTGTGGTCCCCAGACGTGTCCAGAGCTGTGGTCCCCAGACGTGTCCAGAGCTGTGGTCCCCAGACGTGTCCAGAGCTGTGGTCCTCAGACGTGTCCAGAGCTGGTCCCCAGACGTGTCCAGAGCTGGTCCTCAGACGTGTCCAGAGCTGTGGTCCTCAGACGTGTCCAGAGCTGGTCCCCAGACGTGTCCAGAGCTGGTCCTCAGACGTGTCCAGAGCTGTGGTCCCCAGACGTGTCCAGAGCTGTGGTCCTCAGACGTGTCCAGAGTTGTGGTCCCCAGACGTGTCCAGAGCAGTGGTCCTCAGACGTGTCCAGAGCTGTGGTCCCCAGACGTGTCCAGAGCTGTGGTCCCCAGACGTGTCCAGAGTTGTGGTCCCCAGACGTGTCCAGAGCTGTGGTCCCCAGACGTGTCCAGAGCTGTGGTCCTCAGACGTGTCCAGAGTTGTGGTCCCCAGACGTGTCCAGAGCTGTGGTCCCCAGACGTGTCCAGAGCTGTGGTCCTCAGACGTGTCCAGAGCTGTGGTCCTCAGACGTGTCCAGAGCTGTGGTCCTCAGACGTGTCCAGAGCTGTGGTCCTCAGACGTGTCCAGAGCTGGTCCTCAGACGTGTCCAGAGCTGGGGTCCCCAGACGTGTCCAGAGCTGTGGTCCTCAGACGTGTCCAGAGCTGTGGTCCTCAGACGTGTCCAGAGCTGGTCCTCAGACGTGTCCAGAGCTGTGGTCCCCAGACGTGTCCAGAGCTGGGGTCAACAAGAAGGGTCAGCAGGTCACGTCTTAAAAACTACATGTTCATAACACGCATCGAAGACTGAAGATAAATCACTGTGAATTGAATGGGACTCACTCAGATATCTGACTGGCTAACAGATTACCTGCTTGATTGCCTGGCTCTCCTTCCGTGTCTGCCTCTCTCTGCTTGCCGGCCTGCCTTCCTCTACTTGGTTCTCTGCCTTACTCTACTTGCCTGTCTGCCTTCCTCTACTTGCCTGCCCTCCTCTGCTTGCTTGTCTGCCTTCTCCTGCTTGCCTGTCTGCCTTCCTCTACTTTCCTGCCCTCCTCTGCTTGCCTGTCTGCCTTCCCTTGCTGGCCTGTCTGCCTTCCCTTGCTGCCCTGTCTGCCTTCTTCTACTTGCCTGCTTTCTTCAGCTTGGCTGCCTTGCCGTCCTCTGCTTGCCTGTCTGCCTTCCTCTACTTGCCTGTCGGCCTTCATCTGCGTGCCTGTATGACTTCCTCTGCTTGCCTGTCAGCCTTCCTGCCTGCCTCTGCTTGCCTGTCTGGGTTCCTCTGCTTGTCAGCCTGTCTTCCTCTGATTGTATGTCTGTCTTTCTCTGCTTGACTGCCTGTCTTCCTCTGCTTGACTGCCTGTCTTCCTCTGTTTGACAGCTTGCCTGCCTGCCGTCCTCTGCTTGACTGCCTGCCTTCCTCTGCCTTACTGCCTGCCTTCCTCTGCCTGACTGAAAGCCTTCCTCTGCTTGACTGCCTGTCTTCCTCTGCCTGACTGCCTGCCTTCCTCTGCTTGACAGCTTGCCTGCCTGCCTGCCTTCCTCTGCTTGCATGCCTGCCTTCCTCTGCTTGACTGCCTGCCTTCCTCTGCTTGACAGCTTGCCTTCCTCTGCTTGCCGGCCTACCTTCCTCTGCTTGCCTGCCTGCCTTCTTCTGC
This sequence comes from Procambarus virginalis, assembly GCA_020271785.1. Lineage (NCBI taxonomy): Eukaryota > Metazoa > Arthropoda > Malacostraca > Decapoda > Cambaridae > Procambarus > Procambarus virginalis. The sequence continues at coordinate 8,602 of WNGS01016870.1, read as the reverse complement.
TTGCCTGGCTGCCTTCCTCTGCTTGACTGCCTGTCTTCCTCTGCCTGACTGCCTGCCTTCCTCTGCTTGACAGCTTGCCTGCCTGCCTTCCTCTGCTTACCTGCCTGCCTTCCTCTGCTTGACTGCCTGCCTTCCTCTGCTTGACTGCCTGCCTCCTCTGCTTGACAGCTTGCCTTCCTCTGCTTGCCGGCCTACCTTCCTCTGCTTGCCGGCCTACCTTCCTCTGCTTGCCTGCCTGCCTTCTTCTGCTTGCCTGGCTGCCTTCCTCTGCTTGACTGCCTGTCTTCCTCTGCCTGACTGCCTGCCTTCCTCTGCTTGACAGCTTGCCTGCCTGCCTTCCTCTGCTTGACAGCTTGCCTGCCTGCCTTCCTCTGCTTGCCTGTCTGCCTTCCTCTGTTTGACTGCCTGCCTTCCTCTGCTTGACAGCCTGCCTTCCTCTGCTTGCCGGCTTGCCTTCCTCTGCTTGCATGCCTGCCTTCCTCTGCTTGACAGCTTGCCTTCCTCTGCTTGCCTGCCTGCCTGCCTTCCTATGCTTGCCTGCCTGCCTTCCTCTGCTTGACAGCTTGCCTTCCTCTGCTTGCCTGCCTGCCTTCCTCTGCTTGACTGCCTGCTTTCCTCTGCTTGACTGCCTGTCTTCCTCTGCTTGGCTGCCTGCACTAGCGGCTACGAGCAGGAGGTGGAGTAGTGCGGAGGGTTCCTCATCATGATACAGCTGGGATGATAGTTGAGCAAGTGTCAAGTGTTGCATCCTTGCAATGTCTAAACAGAACCAAACATTCCTTCAAACGTACACAAACTGAATCATACGTACATTCATTTTAACGATGAATTCTAGGAATATTTGAAAATATGAGAGAGGACAACAAACACAATATTTGACGAATGATCACTACTTGATAATGGTCCAAGACGGATCGACACGTGGTCGTCTCCTCATCTTCTGGTGTGGGGTTTGGTCATCATATCTTCAGAGACGTTATTGTGACTCATCATCTCCAAACACAATGTTTCTCTGCTAACCTTAAAGCATAAGACGATTAACCGTGAACAAATTTGGTCAATACTGTTCAACTGCTCAGCAAGAAAATATTCAAGATACTACCAGTTACATACACATTGTATCCGTTTGTTTTGCGTGGAAACGTTAAGATGAAAATATATAATATAAATGTATATGAATTTCCTTATTTTCCTCTTTAGCGAATACAAACAAATCATTTTTAAATGAAATATAATAATTGTCGACAAAAACAAATTCAACCTACATCCTACATTTCATTTCCGCTGAAGTTTAAGTTATTACAATTATTTTAAAGAATATTTAAATTAAAATTATAAATGTTTAAAACTTTAATTAAATTTTATGACATCTATTTAAATAAAAAGACGCGTCGGTCTAATGCCGCAGTCACACAGTCATGTTTCTATCCTCTTATTTGGCCAGTAAAATTTTAAAAAATTGGAAAATTCAGTTTCTTGGGAACGTGAGAATGAAACATTGGACTTGTTTGCTTATCACCTTCGTGCAGGTGAGAGACTCATGTGCACGTGAGAGAATCACGTGCAGGTGAGAGACTCACGTGCAGGTGAGAGACTCACGTGGAAGTGAGAGACTCACGTGCAAGTGAGAGACTCATGTGCAAGTGAGAGACTCATGGAGACTGAGTAACATATACATATACGTGAGACATAGAACAAGAAACATGAAAGATATTTAGTGAGACAGTGATATATGTGACAGGATGAAGGAGGAACTGTGCAAGAGATAATGAAATTGGGAGATATAGAGATAAGGAGACACATATATACTGAGATAAATTCAGAAGTGACAGTGAGAGAACTAGACAGAGATAGAGCGACAAAAAGTAAAGTAATTAGGTGAAAAGGTTAAGCCCTTAAGACTTCAGGATATGAGGATAAGGATGTGGGCGGAAACGTGTGTTCCCAACTACTTGCATTCTCAGGGATTGAACTCCAGTTATAGTGAGAAGACAACAAGAAAGAAACACCGAGATACAGTAAGATAGAGACACCGAGAGATAGATAATAGGAAACAGGAAGAGAGAGCATCACAATCTGGCAACCACAACACAGTAATATAACCTGTTTTCATGCTGTTGGAGTGTCAGCTCACACGAAAATTGGAAAAATGACAACAAGTCTTTCAAGGAGCATTATTATGCACGCTCAAGACCTTTCAATCTAATAATCGTTTCTTCACAAGATCGTCACCGGAGACATCCTGACCAACAACACGGAAATGATCGACAGAGCCAACGAAAATAGGCGAGTGGAGAGAGCCGATGCACTGCATATCTAACGCATGTTAACCATCCAAATGCTTAGAGCCAACGTTGATACCTGGCGCGCTTACACTTATGTACGTGCTGCCGTCCACAACACCGAGACACACCTGCCAGGTGACCCCACACCCGTAGCCAACCGTCCACAACACCGAGACACACCTGCCAGGTGACACTACACCCGTAGCCAACCACCCACAACACCAAGACACACCTGCCAGGTGACACTACACCCGTAGCCAACCATCCACAACACCGAGACACACCTGCCAGGTGACACTACACCAGTAGCCAACCACCCACAACACCAAGACACACCTGCCAGGTGACACTACACCCGTAGCCAACCATCCACAACACGAGACACACCTGCCAGGTGACACTACACCAGTAGCCAACCACCCACAACACCAAGACACACCTGCCAGGTGACACTACACCCGTAGCCAACCAATTAGACTCCATGACAGAAGTACCCAGCCCTCATGACTGTACNTGTAGGTGATAAACATCCCGTCATTGGAAAAGGGAAGACTCAGGGAAGACATGATTACAACTTAAAAATATTCAAGAAATAGACAACACAGACTATATAGCAAAAGTTAGTACATGAACAAGGGAGGGAACTATCAGAAGAAAGCACCACGTCATTACGACTATATAGCACGTGGAAGCTGGTGTCGTTCTGGGTGTGAGAGGGGAAGGGCCACGCTACGCGAGCTCCGCGGAAAACAATATATATCTTGGGATATTTTAGTGATACACGAAGTAAAGACAGTCAGATAACTTTTAAAGTGTGTCTCTACATATTAAACAATACACGATAGTGATTACCATCCGACCGTTTGTGTTCAAGGAAAAATAAGTGAAATTCGTGTGTAGTCAAGGCCTGCCCTCGTGGTGCCAGGAGGCCTTAGGCGTTAGTTGTCAAGTCCTCAATAAATCACATCCCTCGCTATTGAAACATCAAGAAATCACTGCCCATAGTGCTAAGCTCTCTATGCTAAATCTGTGCCTATTATAAGAAAAAACTTAAGATAACATACTTAATATCAAGTGAACAAATTATACACAAAATAAGTCCATCATGTGTATGTAAACAAGGGCCATTTGGAGGTAGGCCCACCCGAGTACCCACGATGTGTGTATTCTTCCAAATAGTGTAACGTACTCAGGTAACTAGTGCCCAGACACAGAAACTAGACGCCTCTACTGTAAGATAACTAGTGGGAAAATGCAATTAATGTAATGTAACAAGTGAACAAAACAAATTAAGGGTGCGACACGTGGTAGTAACACTGCCAGTCCATATACTGCCTCCTCCAGGCCTGTCTCAAGTTGGTAAACACCCACGGTCAACACCCCAACGGTCAACACCCCACCTTGTAAGACCACCACCACTGAACAGAAGTGTTTAACAAAAATGTCTGATAAAAACGTGCATAGAATGCAACATGAAGGTAGATTACCAACAGAGCTTTCAATGCTAACTCTGTTCAGCAGCCATACACAAAAAATGTACCAACATGACTAATAATTCAAGGAGAAATATTCTCAGTGACCACTCTGTGTACTGGCTCTGCAAAAAGGATGATGTAACTTTTTTGAAGATGATGAAATCCTGGATAAAACTTCCGCTGAAACCAGAGAATTACTAATAAATGCCTGCATAGCAATTTCTAATGTCTTCAAACAAACTGTACATGACACCATGGTACAACCAGATACGGCACAGAGCTCGGTGGCAGCGGCGCCTGAGCAGAGCGGGGAGTCAGGGACGCCTGAGCAGAGCGGGGAGTCAGGGACGCCTGAGCAGAGCGCGGAGTCGGGGATGCCTGAGCAAAGCGCAGAGTCGGGGACGCCTGAGCAGAGCACGGTGTCAATGGCGCCGGAGCAGAGCGCGGTGTCACAGGCCCCGGAGTAGAGCACAGTGTCGGGGACGCCGCAGCAGAGTGCGGTCCCTGGCAAAGGGACACAAACAAAACAAGGCCCTAAAATCTGTTGGTATTACAAATGGGCAACCTGTAAACATGGGATATCGGGAAGAACAAATGGAACATGTAAGTACGATCACCCTAGAAAGTGCAGAAACCTCCTCAATACAGGAAATGTACCAAAAGCTGTGAATTTTTTCACCCAGAAATTTGCAAGAACTCTTTGGACAGGAAAGAGTGCTTCAATGCTGAATGTCCAGCTTTTCATATAAGAGGTACCAGGCGAATAAACCCGACAGACCGCCACTATGAAAACAGCCACTACTCCATCGACCGGGATAATTTTTTAGCAAAAGGAGGAGGATAAGAATGGCTAAAAATGACCAGACTCTACCACCAACTCGCTCAAATGCTAGAGAGGACGCAAACACAGTGGCCTCCTTACCAGAGCCTCAGATATTAACACCAAGTAAAGCATCCAGCACTTCCACTAACACGATAACATCATTTATATTTGCCGACATCCAGGGTATAAAAACACGCAAATCCAACAAAGTTAACTTTATAGATGGTCTCCTTCATGAGGCGAATGCAGTGTTTGCAGCCCTAACAGAAACCCACACAAAGGACTACCATGATGGTGAAATATGGATCTCAGAGTACAATCTTTTCAGATGTAATAGGAAACACCGGCTTCAGGGTGGGGTCAGCCTCTACATCAAAGACACACTCATCTGTACTGAGCTGCTAAACACCTCAAATGATATGGAGGAAGTGCTGATAATCAAAATAAAGATCTTAAATGTAGTTATTGTCCTTGTATATAAATCACCGGAGGCAAACCCTCAGCAGTTTAAAGACCAACTAATGAAAATAGAACACTGCTTGGAAAACCTCACAAATTCAGCTCTGAACATCATTCTGCTTGGGGACTTCAACCTACGGCACCTGAAATGGAAGCACCTGGCTAATACAGCAATATCAGTAAGAGTACCAGGATGTAGCCTAAATGAACAGGCACATGCAAATGACCTGCTACGGATGTGCGACAGGTTTGCCTTAAACCATCAAATAGTAGAACCAACTAGGCAGGAGAACACGCTGGACCTCATTTTCACTAATAATGATGAATTGATCGGGGACCATAATGATTACAAATACCTGTTACTCAGATCACAACTTAATTGAAGTTATGACAACCATGGGGAATAGACCTTCAAAACCAGTCCAGATTCCCGGTGGAGAAGATTTCAGCAAATTCAACTTCAATAAAAACATATAAACTGGGAGCAAATAAACCAGGACTTCACAGAAATAAACTGAGAAGAATGTTACGAATCTTGCTAAGATTCTCTCATTACTCTTGAGTCTTGTATTACTGTATTACCTTATTCTCTAATTATTATAGCATCCAGTTGTATGATATGAGATTTTGTATATTATAGCATGCTGTTGTGTGCCTGAGTTGCATTATGTTGTTGAGGCTTTTGTGTTAGAATTTTCATGTTTTGGTTTCTCGGTGTGTGTGGCTAGCGTGGGAATGTGTTGTCAAGCGAGTGTTTATGATTTAACCTTGTTTATTCTCAATATTGCTTGTCAATAAATGCTATTGTATAAATTAATGTCATTGTGTACTCTTAAGATTAATAATGTCTTGATTATTAGTACTACAATTTATTATTAGAATTTCCACAATGTTATGTGGATAGTTAGTTGATAGGATGGTAGACGCTTGGGTTGTGGACCGGCGTGGGTCAGAAGTGTGTCGGCTGTCGTGGCGAGGAGACATGTTATAAGTTAAGTTGGTGATTATTGTTTATTTTTAGCCTTTAGAAGCTTTATTCCTGGTTTTATGATTGTGTACATCCCTTGTGTTAATCCATGTGCTGGTAATATTACTCATGTCTCAATTCTTAACTTCATTCTGATATTGCATGCTGAAGATTATTTCTGGCTATTATTTCTACATTTAATTGTTGTTATGTATGTCCCCCTTAGCATAAATATATTGTTCTCCCTTTATTATGCAGTGAAGTTTTTGTACCCCCCCTAGACACGTATTGGAAAGGCCGATTTAAATAATTATTTACACTGCTTGGAGAAGAACCTTATTTAGACTCGAGGGTGGTAACAAAGAACAGCTAGAAAATGCAAACCTGAACCAGTGCCTGGAAAAAATAAGCTCAGTAGCACTAGAAATATTTTCAAACCGCATACCCCTAAGAAAAAAGAGAAAGAGATGCAGATTGGAACGGGAACGTCGTTCCCTATATAGGCTGTGACAGGAAAATGTTGGAGTGTTGGTGTTCGGCAGTCCTCCAATGGCAGGTGTCAATGCCTGGTCACACTTACAAAAAAAAGGTAGACTGCTTGCCTGTTGTCTGTGGTAAGTTAGAGGGAGGAACACGTAAAACACAAAGTATGAACAATGAAACTTTAATATATTTACTTTAAACTTAAATGAAAATAAAGACAAATCTCGGGTAAATGACTAATGCAAAAAATTGACAAAGATAAATGCAAAACACAATTGATTAAATATTATAATGGATAAATGGTGAAATGGTGCTGAGAATATTGGCTATGGCTGAGACCTCCCTTAGTATTCGAAAGCCAGAGAGCTTAGTATGCCAGAGAGAGATATCAACTCAAAGAGCACAAAGAATATTCTGAAGTTGATAGCTGGTCAGGCTCATACGTCGACTCAGGTAGATGGCGCTGAGGTGCGGTGTGCAGATGTGCGGTCGGCGAGTCACCAATCAGGAGCAGGCAAGCTGGGATGGGTAGTTGGCTGGTTGAAGACGGGTTGCGAGCCAGCGTGAAGGGGGGTTCAGGGTATGTTTTGCCTCCTGGTTAAAACGTTTTGTGCTACTGGTGACGTATCTTGACTGTAGCATCTTATACTTGTAGTACTGATGTAACTTTAGGTAGGAAAGAGAAGGCTCAATCTCTCTTGAAATAGATTATCGTCACAACTCTCCCCGAAGCCTGCGGTTACTGGTCAAGTTACGTCTTCAGGTGGTAGATAGGTGGAGCAGCCTCTACCTCATAGACTCTGGAGAGGGCGTCTGCTATGATGTTGTCAGACCCTTTGATGTAGAAGATCTCCAGGTTGAAATTCTGCAGATATAAAGCCCATCGTAGAAGCCGTTGATTGTTGAATTGGGCTTGCTGCAGGTAGCGTAGGGGATTGTGGTCCGAGTAGATGGTGGTAGACCGAGCACTTTGCAGGTAAGGTTCGAAGTGCTGCAAGTTCAGGACGATGGAGAGTAGCTCCTTTTCGATCGTGCTGTAGTTCCTCTGGTGTGTTTTAAGTTTGTAGCTATAATAGCTAACAGGTAGAATCTCCTCGCCTCGTTGTTGCATGAGGACACCCCGATGCCGGTACCGCTGGCGTCGACATGGAGGATGAAAGGCTTCGTGATATCTGGCTTGGGTATGTATGTTTAACGGAGCTATGCTGCCACTCCTATCTCATGACCAAGATAACGCACTTTACCTTTGGCAAAGGTGGACTTGCCCAAGTTGATGGTGAGGCCGGCTGACAGGAGCTTGGCAAACAATCGTTGCAGATGTTCGCTCCAGATGTGGTTGCCAAAACGATGTCATCCAAGTCGGCGTAGGTGTTGTCTAAGCCCTGGATGATGCGGTTGACAGCTCGCTGAAAGGTGGCCGGGGCATTACATAGTCCAAATGGAAGGCGTTCGTACCTGTAAAGGCCAAAAGGAGTGGTAAAGGCAGATATTTCTTTAGCTCGCTCCGTCAAACATACCTGATAATATCCTTTAAGTAAGTCATCTTCGATAGGTACCGCGCATTACCAATGGCGTCAAGGATGTCATCTATTCTAGGTAGGGGTAACGCATCCTTGACAGTCACAAGATTCAATTTCGATAGTTGGTACATAACTCACTTACCATGCGGTTTCGGCACCAAGATGTAGGGTGAGGCCCAAGGGACTCACAAGGGGTGGGCAGCCCATGATCCAGGAGGTACTGTACCTCGCAGCACGCATCACTTCCTTCTTGCTAGGGCTGATTCGGTAGAAAGGTTTGACGAATCGGCCGGGTGTCGAGGAGTAGTTGGATGTCGTGCTGAACCACATTACACTCCTGCGGATCATCGCTGAACAACTTCTGATGTTCCTTGAAGATTCTGATGAGCGGTGCACTATTACTGTCCTGCAAATAGGTATGAAGATTAGTAAGGATTTCCGAGTTGGAAAGCACCGACTCAGTGTTAGTGCTTTCGGGAGAAGCAGGGAAGGTCCACTGTGTAGGTATGGACCATACCTACCACTGTGTAGGTATAGGTATGTGGAGACAGATACCATCACAGTGGGAGGAGTACCCTGATATTGCTTCA
>WNGS01016866.1:0-15165 GCA_020271785.1 Procambarus virginalis | reverse complement strand
TATATAAACTGCCAGATACAACGGTTGAGAAATTCACAGAGCAGATGCACAAAATAGAGAACATACTTGATAACCTAGCAAACCCAGCTCCAGATATTATCTTCCTTGGAGATTTCAATTTACCGAGTCTGTTCAATTTCATTTCAATTTCTCTGTCTGCATAGCAGGGAAGGCCCGGGAAATAACCAACCACAGGTCAGAGAACTTTTAAGATTCTCTGACAAATTCTCGCTCAATCAACAGATCACAGAACCAACTAGGAACGAAAACACACTAGACTTGTTATTCACAAACATGATGAACAAATCAGAGACATTACAATCTCACATACTTCATACTCAGACCATAAGCTCATTGAAGTGCGAACTAGCATAAATAACGGTAGTAGGTCTAAGAGAGCCAACAAGCGAAAAGGAATATTCAATCAATTCAATTTCAACAATAAGAGGATCGAATAAAAAAACCAGCGTTGAATGTAATGAAACGCCATTTTCTGGGTGAGTCCCGGAGGCTCCCCGGAGCTATCCATGGCTGATATGGATACCCTAACTATTTTGCATCAGTCGATGTGGGTGGAGTTCTAGGCCTACCGGGGACCACGAGCCAGAACCTGGCCCCCTCAGAGAGGCACGGGGAGCAATGGCCCATAGAAATGCACATGTGATTTGGAGCATTCTATATCTGCCATCGACCGGGACAGGCACCCAGAAAGGTAAGCGCCACAAAACAAACCCCTATTCTGGTTAACCACAAAATTGACAAACGAGTGGACAGAACTCCCCCAGGAAAACGAACTAACAAGCATGACGTCACACGAGCCGCGCCGCATGTCTGCGCAGCTCCCCCCTCCCCGGGAGGGGGAAGGGGGAGCCCCAGACCCCCGCGCCGGCTATCCACACCCCAGTTCCGAGGCTGGATATCAAAACCACGAAAAACCGCCGACCGGAGGGCGGGAGGGATGCCGGGGAGCCTCCGGGACTCACCCAGAAAATGGCGTTTCATTACATTCAACGCTGGTTTTCTGGGGGAGCCCCTACGGCTCCCCGGAGCTACCTCACCAAAGACTACCTAAGAAAACAAGGGGACATACCCGGGAGGCGGTCGGTGAACCACTCCTCAACACGAAGTCGAGACAACAACAAAAGGACCCCTCCGGAAAGCAGCAGGCACAACATTCGCCAGAAAAAGGGAGAACGGCCACAGACGAAGAAAACTATGACCAAGATCATAGGAGCCAAGAAACCACTGCGCCTGAGAAGAGCATGAAGCACTGCCACACGACCCCCAGAGGCCAATGCCAAAAGATAGCCGAGGCAAAGCAAACCTGGCCCCGAGGAGCCACAACCACCAGGAGAAGAAAAACAGAGAGCACCCTGTCCAAAGACCTGGACGGCACAGGCAGTGCAGAAACAGGCCGGAGGTGAAACAATGCACGATACAGCCTGCGAAACGGCACAGAAGGCACATCGAAACCGAAAGCTAGCAGCAGAAACCAAGGTGCAAGACCCAGGAACAGTCCCAAGCGCCTCTACACCTTCTGCAAGCCAAACCTAGGACAGCCCCAGGAGGGAAAAGAAAACGCAGGACCAAAACCAAAATGCCACAAGCGTGCAAGGCCACCACCACAAGTGCAGCCGACAGGGAAGGAACCTGCATAAGGAGCCGCCCCGCACCAACCCCCCGGCAGAAGGGCAGGAGCGAAGACTCAGTAAAAGGAGCAAATCGCCCACAGGAAAACGAGGAGCGCCGAGACAGCGCGAAGAGGAGATATATGCACAAAAGAACCAGAAGGCCAAACATCCAGAAACTGCCAGAAAGAGGACCCACAAGCCCTAGAAAGGACGGGAGGGAAGCTCAACCGAATGACGACAGACGTACCAGAAAATGGGAAAGAGCTGACTGGGGTTAGAAGACACAGAACTGCTCCTTCCAACTCTCTCATTATTCCTGCCCTGTCATTCTCCTCCGCACACGTAAATGTACGTTTACAGGAGAGTGAAGGAGGAGGGGCCCACTGGGAAGTGTGTCAAGGAAAACCCAGCACAAAGACGCCGCCAGAGTAACAGGCGCCGGCCCCGTCAACGAGAGGAGCAGCAGTGGCATCGCCGGCTGCATTCTCTCTATGGTGTGGGTGCCAGAAGCCACGGAGCGACCGGGGACAAGGAAGAAGATGCCGTTGACGGGTGTCACGAGCCCCAACAGATGACCAATGCAGTATACGGCGCTAGGACTGACCTGCGCCGGTCGGACTGACTGACATGTCAACGTCACACAGTGGGTGTGGGAACTCCCCTTGTTTATCCGCTTTCTCCTTACCCACGGCAATTGGGTGCAGCTACCAAAGCTACCCCAAAACAGTCCCAAACCTTCGAAAACAAAATCAGCAAACAAAGAACGAAGGCACAAAAACTCCGACGCACCCGAGACCAAAAGTCATGCAGAACCCCAAGAAGACGCCTATCCCCACTATAATTCCCCAAGTATCTATCTCTAGGAACACTACCAAGAATCTATCGACGAAAATATGCCCAAACATAGCAACAAGCAAGGTAGGGGTGCCTCTCGCTCTCCATCCTTAACTCCTAGAGATCTGAATGGAACACTGGCAACGCTGCAATCCTCGCCAATGTTGGTAAACACAGCATCCGCTCCCCCTCCTCACTCCACCCCTTCAACTCAACTTGAATCTCTAGCTTCAGAATTCATCCAATCTATGGCTCCCTGTCCAAACTTCAAACCTCTCAGAAGTAACCCATGGCTGCAGAAACTGCACAACCTTGTGCTAAGGCAATCTGAAGCTATTTCGGCCCTCCAAGCCACAGTCACCCAACAACAACATACCATAGATCGCCTCCTTGAATCATCGACGAACAACAACCAAGAAATTCTCAACCTACAAACTGTTGCAAATGATGCAATGGATCAAATACGGAAGGTTCAGGCAGAGGAAACCCTCTCAGCTCAAAGCGACCTTCAAAAGCTGGAAAAACAGATCAATCTCCTTCACATTCACCAGGCGGCTTCCGAAGATGACCTAGAGCAACAACAACTTCATGACTCCCTGATAATTAGCTCTACTGATCTACCTGAGGAACAACAAGGTGAGAATTGTTGTAACATAGCCCACACCCTAATTAATTCAAAGATCAAAGTCAATGTTGCTATCAAATCAGCTATCAGGATAGATAAAAACAGTCCCCGTAGCAGTAGGAGATTGCTCATCAAACTTGCAGATCCCTCTGTTAAGTCTGATCTTATACAATCAGCTGCTAAGCAAAAAACCAACCTCTATATAAATGAGTGTCTTACAAAGCAGCGTGGATCCCTCCTCTTCAGGCTGCGTCAAATTCGCAAACGGAACCCTGGTCTTATCAAGCAGTGTTACACTAGGAATGGAACGATCATTGCTAAGAAGGAAAGTGCAGGAAAAAGATATGAAATAAAGTGTGACCAACAACTACTGGCCTTCTTTAGTGATTGTGGTATATCGGAAAACCTGAACCCGACCAATGCCAGTACTTAAAATAACTCATTCAGTGCCTGAGCCTAACCTAACTTAATCTAACTTTGTCCAAGGTGCTGTCTCTGCATTACCATTTACCTAATGTTCTCTCATTCATATGATCTTCTAAATAATCCGTCAAGTCTCCATGCACTTATCCAAGCATCTACCTCAGTATCATTGTAAAATTTTGCTCTTAAATCTAATCTTACCCTATTTTGAAATTTAAATTTAATTGTATTGATTTATGTCCTCTATTGTAAAGTAATTATTGATCTCACTTTGTTCTCTTAATTAAGTTCATACTAATTCTAGGTTAATAACTAAGCTAATTAAAACTTATTATCTTTAAGATTATTTTACTTTACAATTATCATTTGTCAAATTTTTTTATATATTCATCTTGACAGTCTCTACCGATTTTTTGTTCTCTCCACCAAACTTGTGTTTCCTCCATGGCTATCTAGTGTCCTTATCCTACTTCTATTTGTTTATTTTCTTTTGTTTATTTGCATTTATTGTTGTGTTTTGCTATAATTATTCTCTAATTTTAGTAGACTCAGTACTTTGTAAGCTTTTATTGTATTGTTATATTATTGTATTGTTGTGTTTTGCTATAATTAACTTTTCTATTGAAAAGTAATTATTGATCTCATTTTGTTCTCTTAATTAAGTTCATACTATTTCTGGTTAATAACCAGCCTTTTTATGCAGACAAGTATAGACCCTGAACTAAACCTCTTATCCACTATCTATGACAATCATCACTTTAATGATCAAAATTGCAGATATTTTACAGCACATGATGTAAACAATGTATTAACACATAATCACAATATCTCTGTAATCAACTTGAACGTTAGATCCCTAGGAAAACACTTCGATGATGTTAGTGCCTTGATTGAAACTATTGACAACAAATTCTCTTTTATTATACTTACTGAAACGTGGTTGAAAGAGGACACTACTCAACTCTTTAACATGCCTAACTACTCAGCAATTCACAACTGTCGTCAAATTCAGAGAGGTGGTGGTACTGCTCTTTACTACCACCAAGAACTAACATGCTTAAATATAATTAGAACTAGAGACAGCTGTGGGGAGTATATCTTCGCCAGTTTCAGAGTCAAGGGTGCCGAGTCTGTCCTGTCTGTGGGTGCAGTCTATAGAATTCCTAACACTGATGTGTCCGAATTCAATTCAAACCTTAGAAATCTAATACTCGATAACAGACTGAACAAAAACCATCTAATTATCGCAGGGGACTTTAATATTGACCTCTGCGAGCCTGAACACCCTACTGCTGTTAGCTTCCTCAACTGTATGAATTCCTGCTTCCTCATACCCTTAATCACTAGACCTACTAGAATCACTGATAGTACGGCCACGACTCTTGATCACATTTGGACCAACATAACCTCTCCGCTTACTTCAGGTATAATCACCGATAGCACTACAGACCATTACCCCACATTTCTCTCAACTAACATTATCAAACCACCTCTTGAGTCAAGGGAATTAAGCTTTAGGCTGCACAATGAAACTGCTATAGACAATTTTATAACTGCTGCTGATAATGTCAACTGGGAATCCGAGTTAGGTAACATAGGGGACATCAACCTAGCAGTGCAATCTTTTCTTCAAAAGACTCTTAACCTTTATAACACCCACTGTCCTAGGCTTTCAAAACAAGTCACAACCAAAAGGCTTAACAATCCTTGGCTTACAAAGGGAATACTTAAATCCATTAATAAAAAACATGACCTTGAGAAGAAGTATAGGTTAGGAACCGTCTCCAAAGAATTTTCAAAGAATTACTCGTTATTGCTATCTAAAATAATTAGACGAGCCAAAACTAAATTCTACGAAGATAGATTTACCCAAATAAAGAGCAACATTAAAAAAACTTGGAGCACAATCTCACAAATATTGGGATCAAAGAAGATTTTAATAACAAACCAACACTCCTGTCCAGTAACGATGGTCAGCTTTCAGCCTCTGATTCTGCTATTGAGTTTAATAGGTTCTTCTCTTCCATTGGGTCATCCCTTGCAAATGATATTCCAACTTCCAGTACTGATGTTAAGGACTATCTTACAGGTAACTATCCACAGTCTCTGTACCTAAAGCCTGCTAATTCCACTGACGTCAATGAGATAATCCTTTCCCTTAAAACCAAGTCTAGTGCCCTTGATGAGATACCAACTTTAATTTACAAAAAAGCCTCCAGATCTTTAGCCCCTGCTATTGCATTGCTCTTCAACAAGTCACTTGAACTCCAAACCTTTCCAGATATTCTAAAGAAAGCGAGAGTAACCCCTGTCCACAATGTGGTGATCTCACAGATGTTAACAACTACAGACCTATATCAATCCTGCCTAACTTGTCAAAAATATTTGAAAAACTAATCTACAAGCAGCTTTACTCTTATCTAGCCAAACACAATATACTTAGCTCTTGTCAATATGGCTTCAGACCCAAAAAAGCACTAACGATGCACTTATTAGTATGATTAACTTGATTCATGCAGCTCTTGATAAAAATGAGTTCCCTGTTGGGTTATTTGTGGACCTGCGTAAGGCTTTTGACACTGTCAACCACCAAAACCTTCTTCTTAAATTACATCATTATGGAGTCAGAGGACACTCCCTGCAATACCTCAAATCTTACCTTACTGACAGGCTCCAGTATGTTTCTGTGAATAATTCAATTTCTCCCACCCTACCCATCAACATCGGTGTTCCTCAGGGCAGCATACTTGGCCCTCTCCTCTTTCTCATCTACATTAATGACCTTCCAAATGCCTCCCAACACCTCAAACCAATTCTTTTTGCTGACGACACAACCTTCATTTACTCCAGTCCTGACCCCCTTGCTCTAAATGCCACAGTAAATACTGAGCTAAATAAAGTCCATCTTTGGCTAACTGCCAACAAACTCACCCTTAACATTGACAAAACTTTCTATATTCTGTTTGGCAATAAATCCTCTAATCAAATAAATCTCAAAATTAACAATACCCAAATTTGTAACAAATTAGATGGTAAGTTCCTTGGCGTTCTCATTGACCACAAGCTGAACTTCCAGGGACACATTCTAAACATATCAAAAAAGTTTCAAAAACTGTTGGCATTCTCTCTAAGATCAGATATTATGTACCCCGACCTGCCCTGGTGACTCTCTATTACTCCCTCATCTATCCATATCTCAACTATGGTATTTGTGCTTGGGGTTCTACTACCCAAAATCATTTACGTCCTCTAATTACTCAACACAAAGCTGCTATTAGGACAATATCCAACTCTGGCCCCAGACATCACTCGGTACCCCTACTCAAATCTCTGAATATGTTAGATATTAAGTCACTGCACATTCTCTCATGTGTATCATACATATATAAAACGCTGAACTGTAATGCCAATCCTGAACTCAAAAGCTTCATTGCTGGTTGTAACAGAACCATGAGCACCACACCAGAAATAAATACAGTTTTGATATTCCAAGAGTACGGCTTAATCAAACTAAAATGCTCTACAAATCAAGGGACCCAGAATGTGGAATGACCTCCCCAACCAACCCTGTCCAGACCTCTCAAAGACTGATAAAACTAAAACTACCACCAATCAGTGTAACCCTAACCCTCAACCAAGGTTGTTTACCACAATTCCCTGTAGTACCTACCCACTGCTCAGTCTTCCCCATGTCTGTTATTTTTTTAATCAACACTGTTTGTCAACCTTTTGTATTTGTGCTGCTTTTTCAGTCATGTTCCCCCTTTTGAATACTTTTTATATCTTATTTGTATTGTTCTCAACACATTTATTCTTTATGCTATTAATATTAAGTTCTAGATAAATGTTCTTCTGCCCGAAACGCATTGCGTAATAGTGGCTTTAGGCATTGTATGTACTAGCTCTACCTATAATTCGATCCATTATGTAACCTCACTTGTATGTATATACCTTACCTGAATAAACATATTTATCATTTAGAATTTATTTAAGAGGGGGACATGACTGAGAAGGCCCGTCCTGGAAAAAGGTGCGAAGACTGTAGAAAAACACCCACCGACAGGACGGAAACAACGGGCACGCTGGACAAGGAAAACCGAGCCCAGGGAGGGACCGATGCCCACAAAGCACGTGCGGAGCGGGGGGACGGAAAAACCCACACCACAAAACCGCAAGCCTGGCCCAGAGGGGCAGAAAGACCCCGGCGGGGACCAACGGGGCCGAAGGCCCCTTACGTTGCACCACCCCAGCCCCGGGAACCCACCCTGCAGGCCCCGGGGCCGAGCTGTCCCCTCAAAGCCCCAGCGTCAAGAAAAACCCCGGGCAGCTGTGAAAAACACCAAGGAAGGGAGCCCACTAGGCTCCGGAACTTGAACGGAAACCGGAGGAAAAAGCGAGGGGCGAGACGAAGACCCCAAGCTCATCCCCAACCAGCACAATGAGGCAAGGACAAAACAGAATCCAAGGAACCTGGAAAACCAGGCCCAGCACAGCAAGACCGACAAGGAAGGAGGGCCCCAAAAGGAGCACGGAAGGGCCGAACATAATGCCACAACCAACCCCGACACGCAGCTGCAGTACCAAAACCGCAGCAAAACGTCCCCACACTCCCCGAGGGAGCGACAGAGAAGATAGATAAATCGTACACGAGCGGCACACAAGGGGACACAGGCGGAAACCGAGCACCCAACCGAGCCACAGGGACGGTAGGAGAACGTGTGCAGTGTAACAGGCAACCGAAGGAACATATTGGGCAGCCCAACATGGGCTGATCCCATACACAGCCCCAAGAGCAGAGACGAGAGCGCCCATGAAGCACAGAAACCGCTCAACAGGCAAACGACAGGGGAGAGGCGGAACTAAAGAGCCAGAACCCAACCCCGCAAGCACACAACACCCTCGACACAGGAAACGTACCACCACACAGGCACCCCCACCGTTGCACCGTGGAACAAGGTGGAGGCGGGGCCCCGAACTCAAGCCAGGTGAGACAAGCATAGGAGAGGGGCAGGAGTACAGGCAGGGGTCGCCTCGAAAGGGCCAAGAGGCCACCCGCAGACACCCGTGAACCGAGGAAGGAATCAGGTGGAGAGAACAAGAGCAGCCCAATATGGGCTAATAGCCCAGCAGCAGGCACCTCGGGCGATACGGACCACTGTCACAAGTACGTACGTACACCCATGCCTACGCCCAAAAACAGCGTCAGGACGAAGGAAACGCCAAACCGCACCAACTCACCTGCAGAACTGTTTTAGTGTCAGAGTGGTTGACAAACGGAATGCATGAGGAAGGGATGAGGTGGAGGCTGACTCCATACACAGAGTCAAGTGTAGAGATGATAGAGCCCAATAGGCTCAGGAATCGGTACACCTGTTGATTGACTGTTGAGAGGCAGGACCAGAGAGCCAGAGCTCAACCCCCGCAAACACAACTAGGAGAGTACAGCAGCACCCCAGACAACCCCCAAGCAACGGGGCACGGATGGGATGAAGAGCGAGAGGCGAAGCCCCCCGAGAAAATGGAAGCACAACACATGTGCACACCGCCCGGAACCAAAACAAACTCACGGCGCATGCGCAGGACGCGAAAGAAAAGTAGCCCAACAGGGCGAGAAGTAGCCCAATACCGCTACAAGTAGCCCAATACTGCTACAAGTAGCCCAATACTGCTACAAGTAGCCCAATACTGCTACAAGTAGCCCAATACTGCTACAAGTAGCCCAATACTGCTACAAGTAGCCCAATACTGCTACCCAATACTGCTACAAGTAGCCCAATACTGCTACAAGTAGCCTAAAACTGCTACAAGTTCCGGGACACGCAGGAGGTAAGCCGCAAAGGCCAACGGCACCGCAGACGAAGAGATGCGGTTAGCCGAAAAACTCCGGAAGACGGAACCGAAGGAACCACAGGGACACGGAACCGAACCCGGGGAGGAGCAGAACCCAAGCCCAAGTCGTACGCAGAGGGGGAAAGAAAAACCCCACTCCTCGCAACAGTAAGCCCCGCTCAGAAGGACGGAATCCAGGCGGGGCGCAATGGAGCACAAAGCCCCCAAGGTCGCTCCTCCCCAACCCCAGGAGCCTCTACACTAGGCCCCGGGGCCGAGTCGACCTCCAAAGCCCCGCCCCACAAGAAAAAGCCGGGGCAGCCGAGAGAGCTGGAAGAGAAGGGGCCCACTGGTCAGACCCCGGAGCATCGGCAGGAGGAACAGACTCGAATGCCTCCGCAGCTACCCCGGACGGGGCAACCCCCGAAACTGCCCAAGTCTCAGAACCTCGAACCCCGCCCCGACCCCAAAGCCTACAGATGCGTAGGGGCCGGAAGCAGGAGGGGGAAAATCAAGGGGCGTGGAAGAACCAAGGCCGAAAACGACCAAAACCCCCAAATGTGTCCCTACACAAGCGGGGCAGCATCGGGGCGTCCGGGGAAGCGACAAACCTGAGCGCGTTGCAACCAACCTACCCTGCAACGCGCGAGCTGCCTGCACCCACGGGAATTCATCAGCAGACTGGGTGACGGGAGTCACGAACAAGCAACAAAGCTCGCAGGACTCAGGGTCGAATGTGTCACCGACCCAAAGGCAGCATGACGGAGGCAAAAACAAGGAGAGTCACCCTGAGACAAAGGGACAGAGCAACCCTCAACTCGCACAAAGCGAGAGGGGACGCAAGGGTCTCCACAATCGGACCCGAGAGCCCCCGGGGGGTTTTCCAGGGCCCCTAGACTGGGTCTGCTAAGGGTTATCCCAGGCAGGGCACTGCTAACCGGCGCCCCAAACTACCAAGCAAACTGCTAAAGCTGAACCCACGGGACGTGTCCACTCGCGAGGGCGAAGCAGGGGGTGCCACCACACAAACGAACCTAACATAAGGGGGATGGGGACAAGGCAGACCCCCCTACCAGGCACAAACAAATATAAAAGAAAAACCACACAAGTGGACAACGTACCCAGAGGGAACAGAGCCGGCCGCTGTCATAGGTGAAAACTAGCTACGCAGTGCCCTGCGCCCCACCAGTGCTATAACTACCACTTACCCCAAGGTAACAAGGGAGTAAAACTCCCAAACACTCGGGGCGGCCAAACGCCAAGCAGCGAAAAGCCAACAGAGGTAGACCCGAGGTGACTTGTGGAAGATAACCCCAAGCCCCAAGGGCGGTACTTACAGGGCACTCAGGGAAGGTGACCCTAAGCACATGCAGCCCGAGTACCTGAGAATACTACTCCCAGCTCACACGATCACCGTAAGAGCAGCACTGAAAACAAGTCACAGCACTGAAACAAGACCGGAGCTGGAGCCACACGACCGTGCAAGATCCCATCAGCCGAGGAACTGGGTGTGGATAGCCGGCGCGGGGGTCTGGGGCTCCCCCTTCCCCCTCCCGGGGAGGGGGGAGCTGCGCAGACATGCGGCGCGGCTCGTGTGACGTCATGCTTGTTAGTTCGTTTTCCTGGGGGAGTTCTGTCCACTCGTTTGTCAATTTTTGTGGTTAACCAGAATAGGGGTTTGTTTTGTGGCGCTTACCTTTCTGGGTGCCTGTCCCGGTCGATGGCAGATATAGAATGCTCCAAATCACATGTGCATTTCTATGGGCCATTGCTCCCCGTGCCTCTCTGAGGGGGCCAGGTTCTGGCTCGTGGTCCCCGGTAGGCCTAGAACTCCACCCACATCGACTGATGCAAAATAGTTAGGGTATCCATATCAGCCATGGATAGCTCCGGGGAGCCGTAGGGGCTCCCCCCAGAAAAAGAGATCATTTGTAAATATGAGATAGTGTGCAGGTTGCTGATCTAGTTAGGCAGTACAACAAATCTCAGTCAACGATATCCACCATACTTGCTGAGAAAAAGGGCATTATGAGTGCTAAAGTGGCAAAAGGCGTTTCAATAATCACGAAACATAGAACACAAACACTTGAAGATGCTGAAGTTATTATTAATTTGGATACACAGCAAGGAGTTAGCGGGGTGATAGAGTTTAGAGGCCATCATATGTGAAAAAGCAAGGAAATTGCATGAATACCTTTTAAAGAAAACCCCCTGGAACGAGTGATGCAAATGCGAAAGAGTTTACAACGAGCAGGGGAATGGTTTGAGAAATTTAGAAAAAGAAGTGGCATTCATAGTGTTCCAAGTGTTGAGTTGTGTGTTGCAAGCTGGTGGAGGAACACACAGAAGAATTGACCACCGAAGAACTTCAAAAGGAGCAGCAACAAGAGACAGCTGAAGAAATTTCTTCATGGGGGAGGAGGAGAACAGCACAGAATGTCCCTTCCTCAACAATTAAGAAAATGTGTGCAGCATGGGAAGATTTGCAAACTATTGCTGAAACGACTCACCCAAATCACGGTGCAGTAGGCCGTTGCCTTAACCTTTTTAATGACACTGTAATGCCTTACTACAGACAAAAATTTAAGTGTATGGAAAACAAAATCTATGGAAAGCTTTTCAGTGAGACAAACAAGCAGTGAACCACAACTAGGTCCTAGTGGTATGCAGGCAAATGTAGGAGAGAGTGTACTCCAGAGAAGTCATCACTGCTTGATGTTATAATGGAAGGGGACTCCCCTTCCAAACAGTAACACCTCTCCTCCTCCCCCTACTCACCATCTTCCATACGCATCAAGAGTCCTCCATAAAGGTAAGATAACATATTACTGTATTGTAGTTAGAGAAAAAAATTTGTATTCAGTATAAAATGTATTTTTAAGTTAATATTTTTGGGGGTGTGGAACGGATTAATCCAATTCCCCTTATTTCTTATGGGAAAAATTACTTCGACTTATGATATTTCGACTTATGATACGTCTCTGGGAACGGATTACCATCATAAATCGAGGCCCCACTGTATTGGTATAAGTATCTTAGTTGTATCAGAGTATCAGTATCAGGTAACAATGTGGCATTGGTTGAAATATTGATATAGGTACAATCTCTTCTTGAGGTTATCTTGAGATGATTCGGGGCTTTTTTGGTGTCCCCGCGGCCCGGTCCTCGACCAGGCCTCCACCCCCAGGAAGCAGCCTGTGACAGCTGACTAACACCCAGGTACCTATTTTACTGCTAGGTAACAGGGGCATAGGGTGAAAGAAGCTCTGCCTATTGTTTCTCGCTGGCGCCTGGGATCGAACCTAGGACCACAGGATCACAAGTCCAGCGTGCTGTCCGCTCGGCCGACCGGCTCCCCTCTCACAACTCTAAAAATATAGAATAACTTACTTAGTAATAATATTACTACAATAGTGAATAAATTGCTTAGTAATAATACACACCATTCAGTGTTTGTAAAATGCAACAGATCTTGTAGCCCTGCAGTAAGTCTCAATATAACTTGAGCAGGAATATCCGAGGCCCGAGCCAGAGTCACAACACGCAACACTGCCAGGGCATCTCTTAACACCACAGCAACAACCACACTCCACTCAAGGCATCCTGCCTCCAAAAGCACCTGTGGAAAAAATTTAGACTACAATTACTGTAATAAAGGAAGATAGAACAAAAAATGTGCATTAAGCCACAGGCCCCTAAAAAATTGTGAATGTGTTACTTTTTTAGACTTTCCCGGTAAGAATTCCTGCTTATCTGGATGTCCGGCTTAGTTGGTGAGGGGTGGGCATCATATAATCCAGATAAAAGAGAGTGGACTGCAGTTAAAATGAATTGTCGACCTGGATTGACTTCTCCAATCAATCTTTTGTATAAAGCTTTCATTTAACCTACAATATATGGTTCTTTAGGGTAATAGTTATCAATTTGGGGTACTGTTATTTTATCAGATAAATTTATAGGTATACTGTGCTGTTCTTACTAAATAAAAATTGAGTTTCACTTGCCTTCTGTGTTCATTGGTCTCTTTTATGTTCATGAGCTTTACAATTTTCTTTTAAATACGTTATAACTTTAACCCTTCAACAGTGCATCGCATCTTATGATGCTTTGACTGACTTGCAGTAAATTGCGCATCGCATCATGTGATGCTTTGGAGTACTACGCAAGATTTAAACGGCCCGCGGATACACAGGGTTCACCACACCTTCATCAGGGCTCTTGTAAACAGATGCCATTTTTAAAAAAATCGTGGGCCAAACTCGCGGGTCTTAGGGGCCTCAGTATTGAGTGAGCTACCAAGCCTGATGCATGCAGCATGAACTCACAGCACTGTTCAGCTTGTGACCACAGCATCGCCTAAAAATGCCATAATATACTTGTTCATGCTATTATGTAGCTATTATTACAGAAGACCCCTGACTGTGATAAAACTGACCAGGGTTCTGATAATAGCAGGGATTGTGGTGATATTTAGCGCTGTGCTCCATGGAGGGAGGAGTAATGCTGTGGGAGGGAGGGTGGTGGCGTTGTCTTCTGACTGTGTGTGGCCACCTTTTATTGACTGCACTCACCATACCAGCTTAGTGGTTTGCTATGGTGAACAAAAATGTAGATACTTATATATAACGTGTGTATAGAGGGTATAAACAGCAAGAGGAGTAGGTTGGGAGCTGCCATTTTGATGAGGGAGGAGCGTCGTCTGCAGGACTTACCATGTTGTTTACTGATGACCACGATGGTCTTTGGGCACCATACCACTTTACTTGTACAAGTATGGTGAATAAAACAGGTAGATATTTTTATATAATGTGTGTATATAGTGTAATAACACCACAAGCAGTATTGTTGGAGGAGAAATATTAGTGCGTCTGGCCTTGAGGGCGGCAGCCATCAGCTGACTGTGTGAGGTCCTACGTCTTTGTGCCTTTACTCACCATACAAGCTTAGATGTACAGTTATGGTGAACAAAACATGTAAATACTTATATATAACGTCTGTATATAAAAGCAAAAACAGTATGGTGGGTGGAGAATGGTGGCAAGTCAGGTGAGGTGAAGGTGGGAGGGAGTGGCAGCCAGTGGCGGGCAACCACTGCCTGCCGCTGCCATTGCCACTTAGCATACCGACTTAGTGGTTCGTTATGGTGAACACGAATGTAGATACTTATATATAGCGTCTGTATGTAGTGAATAAAAGCAAAAACAGTATTGTGGAGGAGAATGTGGGTGAGTCAGATGACTGGAGGGAGGGCGTGAGTGGCTGGCTGGTACACGGCGGTCACTCCTCGTTACTTTTTGACTCATAATAGCAACTTAGTGGTTCGTTATGGTGAACAAAACATGCACATACTTATATAACCTGTGTATATAGTGTAATAACCGACAAAGTATTTGTTCACTGTTTGATGAACATAATTGAATCAACACATGCACACCATATTTTTTAGTACAGCGATGATTCACTTATTTTATTATATAAATATATCACACTACACACTATTGAATAATATTACAGCAAAAAACTACGAAAAATCAATCAGAGACATTGAAATAATTAGGTAATTATCTCTTTGTGGCAACTCTGGCCTGACAGCTGGCGATCAACAGACCGCCTGGGACGCACGCTGAGTCAGCGCCTGTTTTTTGCCAGACTTCCCTGCCCTATAGTGGGCAATATATGCCACTTACGATTTTTTTTATTATTTTTCCCATGATCAGTGAACACAAATAACAGGTTAGGAAGAAAAATTTTTTTTTTTTTTTTTTTTTTGTATGCGCCTGTGGGTGTCAAATGGTATATAGCTATGCGCCATTTAAGGGTTAA
>WNGS01016850.1:0-10834 GCA_020271785.1 Procambarus virginalis | reverse complement strand
CCCCTAAAGTATAAAAGTATACATGTATATCATCACATTAAAGAATATTCCTTATAAGTTTTACACCAGTTTTAGAATTCTTCTTCCATTTGAAGTAGCTGCTATTAAAAAATGTTAGTAAACTATTACTTAAAAATCACCCCCTAGTCACTAGACAACTGAAGAAAATGAAGCTTTAATAAGAAGTATGTTTAAAGTTTACAGCAGTGGTAAATTATGTTTTAATTTTTTTTTAGTTTTTTAAATGAAACGTTTTTAAATGAGTTACAAGATTGTGATCTCTAGAGACAAGAATATAATGGTAAGAGGTGATAAGATAATTTTGTTTAGTGCACAGCAACTTAATAAGGTTGGCTTCTCATAACTATGGTCAGAAAGACTACTGTATAAGGCAGGTTTTTTTAATTTGTTTTTACACAGTAAAAACAAGAAAACAAGTAAAAACTTGTTTTCTGTAAGATCCAAAAATAATGAAGCGCAAATGTCCGTATCCGCAAAATATGCAAAAAATTGATACTTAAGTTCGTGCATTTTGCACATTTTGTTTGTTCAATGCACATTTTGTTACAAAAATTGTATATAATATAAAAAGCATATTAATTAAATAATATTATTATGGCATCTAATTAAATGCAATCTAATAATATTAATAAATGTTGACCAAACCACACACTAGAAAGTGAAAGGACGACAACGTTTCGGTGCATCTTGGACCATTCTCAAGTCGATTGTCAATATCAATAAATGCAATAATATGGGTTGTCTTGTATGTCTGTTGAAAGAGTCAATGTATCGGTCTCCTTACTGAACAATGTCAACAGTGTCTGCTGGTTTTTTATTGGGTAATAATTTTTTTTTAGTATGAAATAGTTTTATGTATTACTAAACAATGAGGCAATTAAGAAATTACAGTAACTTATCATCGAACTTACCTATAGTACCTGGGATTGCAATAGATCCTTCACTGACATCCATGTCCACAAAGATTGGTCTGCGTCTCATACGTACAGCATAGTTAAGAAGGATGCGGCACAACGTTGATTTTCCTACATCTGCCGGTCCCACAATCATTGTAACGGGCCCTCTTTTATCTTCTCCACGACTCAGTCCATCATCCGCATGTTCTCGCAATCGCTCTAAACACGCATGTGTGTTTAAGTACATAACACCTGCCAAATGTATGTACATCATAAGTTACGTGACGTTAACGTTAACATATATTGATCATGTATTATTACAATGATAACAATGGTAAGTTTATCACTAGAAGGTGAAGGGACGACGAAGTTTTGTTCTGGTCAACTTACTTTAACCACGTTATTGTGATTCATCGCCTGCATAACAATGGTACTTTAACAATTTACATTGTTACATTGCAGGCGATGAGTCACAATAACGTGGCTAAAGTAAGTTGACCAGACCACACACAAGAAGGTGAAGGGACGACGACGTTTCGGTCCGTCTTGGACCTTTCTGAAGTCTACAATCGACTTGAGAATGGTTCACCTTCTAGTGTGTGTCTGGTCAACGTACGTTACACTGTTACAATGGTACTTTACATTGTTACAATGGTACTTTTCACAAATTGAAAATACAATGGTACTTTTACACAAATTGAAAATACAATGGTACTTTTACACAAATTGAAAATACAATGGTACTTTTACACAAATTGAAAATACAATGGTACTTTTACACAAATTACTAACCATTGGAGTGTCATTGGCAATGTAGGTTCCTTGTGTATTTCCTGTGATCTTGAGCGTACAGCCATGCCATGTGTAAACTGCAACTGAAGCCCCAGAGAGGAAAGTATAGGGCTTGTCTGAAACCAGCTCTGTTCCAAACACTTCGGCTTTCCCACTCGTTAACTGTTGATATCAAAAGTTCCTTTAGAGAATGATTTAAAAAATCTTACCTTATCTTAAATCATGAAAAAATTAGAAAAGCTCAGTTGCTTAGAATAGCTCATTAATGTCTAAGTTTTACTACAGTATTTCATTAAATTATAACATCAGATTCCATACATTGTATCATGAAATAATCTGACCAACCATTTATGAACCATTATGCCATGCAGATCCGTCTTTTTGTACAATACTCAAAACCATTTATTTCAGAAACTGGCGAGACAGTAATAATTGGGCACATTTCCTTTCACCTAGTAGTAAGTAGGTACTCAAAACTGGCAATTTTTTAGAGGAAGGCAGAAACAGAGAAAATATAAGAGAGAGGAACAGTCAGATGGAACCACCACAGGATTACAGAGGGGAAGGGAGATACCCACAAGTCTGGAATACACATTACCAACAACACACAGGTACTACACCACACAACACTCGCCCCACTACCGAAACTGGACGAATCACTACGAAAACAACACACCCTGGACGCAAACACAGTGGCCCCCTTACCGGAGCCTCAGATATTAACACCAAGTAAGGCATCCAGCACTTCCACTACCACGATAACATCATTTATATTTGCCAACATTCAAGGTATAAAAACACGCAAATCCAACAAAGTTCACTTTATAGATGGTCTCCTTCATGAGGCAAATGCAGTATTTGCAGCCCTAACAGAAACCCACACAAAGGACTACCATGATGGTGAAATATGGATCTCAGAGTACAATCTTTTCAGATGTGATAGGAAACACCGGCTTCAGGGTGGGGTCAGCCTATACATCAAAGACACACTCATCTGTACTGAGCTGCTAAACACCTCAAATGATATGGTGGAAGTGCTGATAATCAAAATAGAGATTATAAATGTAGTTATTGTCCTTGTATATAAGTCACCGGAGGCAAACCCTCAGCAGTTTAAAGACCAACTAATGAAAGTAGAACACTGCTTGGAAAACCTCACAAATCCAGCTCCGAACATCATCCTGCTTGGGGACTTCAACCTACGGCACCTGAAATGGAAGCACCTGGCTAATACAGTAATATCAGAAAGAATACCAGGAAGTAGCCTTAATGAACAGGCACATGCAAATGACCTGCTACGGATGTGCGACAGGTTTGCCTTAAACCAGCAAATAGTAGAACCAACCAGGAAGGAGAACACGCTGGACCTCATTTTCACTAATAATGATGAATTGATCAGGAACATAATGATTACAAATACCTGTTACTCAGATCACAACTTAATTGAAGTTATGACAACCATGGGGAATAGACCTTCCAAACCAGTCCAGATTCCCGGTGGAGGAGATTTCAGCAAATTCAACTTCAATAATAAACAGATAAACTGGGAGCAAATAAACCAGGACTTCACAGAAATAAACTGGGAAGAACAGCTAGGAAATGCGAACCTGAACCAGTGCCTGGAAAAAATAAGCTCAGTAGCACTAGAAATATGTACAAACCGCATCCCCCTAAGAAAAAAGAGGAAGAGATGCAGATTGGAACGAGAACGTCGTTCCCTATATAGGCGAAGAAAACGAATCGCGGTACAACTTGAGAGTCGCACCCTATCTCAGGAACGGCGAAGAAGGTTAGGTAGCGAAATAGGAAAAATTGAACTCAAGCTACAAGAATCATACAAAACGCAGGAGAGGGAAAGAGAGCAAAAGGCCATCAGTGAAATAGAGAGAAACCCGAAATATTTTTTCTCCTATGCAAAATCAAGATCAAAAACCACATCTAGTATCGGGCCCCTGCGAAAGGAAGATGGAACTTTCACCGATGACAACAAAGAAATGAGCGAGCTACTGAGGAAGCAATACGACTCTGTCTTCAGCGAGCCATTAAACGCACTAAAGATCGATAACCCAAATGAATTTTTCATGGATATGATACCAACATCAAATCATATATCAGACGTCACCCTATCCCCACTGGATTTTGAAGAAGCCATAAACAGTATGCCTATGCACTCCGCACCAGGCCCGGATTCTTGGAACTCCATATTCATCAAGAACTGTAAAAAACCACTATCGCAGGCCCTTCACATTCTGTGGAGACAAAGCCTAGATACTGGCGTTATTCCTGATATACTAAAAACAGCAGAGATAGCACCACTTCATAAAGGAGGAAATAAGGCAGAGGCAAAAAATTACAGACCGATAGCACTAACATCGCACATCATAAAAATTTTGAGAGAGTGCTAAGAAGTAAGATCACAAAATACATGGAATCACAGCATCTCCATAACCCCGGACAACATGGTTTCAGAACAGGGCGCTCTTGCCTGTCGCAGTTGCTGGACCACTATGATATGGCATTAGATGCTATGGAAGACAAACAAAACGCTGATGTAATTTACACAGATTTCGCAAAAGCTTTTGATAAATGTGACCATGGTGTTATTGCCCATAAAATGCGCTCAAAAGGAATTACCGGAAAAGTAGGCAGATGGATCTACAATTTCCTGACCAACAGAACCCAATGTGTAATAGTCAACAAAATAAAATCCAACCCGTCAACCGTTAAGAGCTCAGTCCCCCAGGGTACTGTGCTTGCTCCAGTACTTTTTCTCATCCTCATATCGGACATAGACACAACCTATAGCACTGTATCATCCTTTGCAGATGACACTAGGATCTTCATGAGAGTAGGCAACATAGAGGACACGGCGAACCTCCAGTCAGATGTAGATCAGGTCTTTCTATGGGCTACAGAAAATAATATGGTGTTTAACGAAGACAAGTTCCAGCTCATGCGCTATGGAAAAAATGAAAATATAAAAACGGAAACCACGTACAAAACTCAGGCAAATCATAACATAGAACGAAAAGGCAATGTAAAGGATCTGGGTGTACTCATGTCGGAAGACCTTACCTTTAAAGAACACAATAAAGTAGCCGTCACAACTGCAAGAAAAATGACAGGTTGGATAACAAGAACTTTTCACACTAGAGATGCTATACCGATGATGACACTTTTCAAAACGCTTGTGCTCTCTAGAGTGGAGTACTGCTGCACAATGACAGCCCCTTTCACTGCTGGTGAAATTGCTGACCTGGAGAGCGTGCAGAGGTCCTTTACTGCTAGAATCCACTCGGTAAAACATCTAAACTATTGGGACCGACTTAAGAGCCTAAATCTGTATTCCCTTGAGCGCAGGCGGGAGAGATACATAATAATTTACACGTGGAAAATATTAGAGGGGCTGGTCCCAAACCTGCACACAGAAATAACATCACATGAGACCAGAAGACATGGCAGGATGTGCAGAATACCCCCGTTGAAAAGCAGAGGTGCAACTGGTACTCTGAGAGAGAACTCTATCAACATCAGAGGCCCGAGACTGTTCAACACGCTTCCACTACACATAAGGGACATAACTGGCAAACCCCTCACAGTGTTCAAGAGAGAACTGGATAAGCACCTCCAAAGGATACCTGATCAACCAGGCTGTGACTCATACGTCAGGCTGCGAGCAGCCGCGTCCAACAGCCTGGTTGATCAGTCCAGCAACCAGGAGGCCTGGTCGATGACCGGGCCGCGGGGACGATAAGCCCCGGAAGCACCTCAAGGTATCCTCAAGGTAGGTATCCTCAGGAGCTCGTCAACTTGTTGTGGTTGCATCCTGGGCAGGGTCAGTAATTCCTCCTTATGGGGAGGTGGGGGGGGGACGTCAATAAAACCTAACCTCTATGAATACTGTTTAAGGACCCAGTGCTCCTCGGCTATCGACAAATACAAAAACATTTGTCGATAGCCGAGAAGCACTGGAGTCCTTTCTTGAGATATAAGAATTTTGTACCAAGACTGTAATATTTTGTTGAATTATCTGCATGTCTCTTGCAAATTGTCTATACAGTATACCTAGGTCATAAAAGTATGTGTGTACGTCTGATATCATACTACTTGTGAAGCTGGAAATGTATATGTTTATCTCTCAGAATGTTTGGTAATATGTTTATTGTTTGTGATGTGTGTCTATGTATGTACTTACACGATGTACTGAACGAGGTGAGAATAGCTTGAGCTACCTCATCCCTTTGTGTGTATTTTACATCAATAAACTTATTTCAATTTCAATTTCAATTGTATGAATACTCTCTTGCTCTCTGACCACCGACACTATTAACAATGTTATTTGAATTGTTTTGTAAACAATTTAAAAAAAAAAGTGTGAATACTCTTCAGAGATTTTGTTGCCTACACATTACGCTTTATTTATATTTACACTAAAGCCACAGAATTAGGAGCAAGGGAGGAATCCCGATAATATGTGGCATTCTTGCAAGAAAGAGTGTTGGGAATGAATGGTTGTCGATGGCACTTGTTGTCAATTGCCGGCTGGAAAGATATTGCAAATCAAATGCAATATCTTTCATAGACAACTGAGAACACTTCTATGGAAGAAATGAAATGTATGCTCGTGATGGGGTGCATCTATCAAGGGCTGGGGGTGTGCTGTTGCGAACTCGTTGAAACCAGTGGTTAGTAGCTTTTGTTTGGGTTTAAACTGTTAGTAGATAGTGGTATGGGAATTGATAGGGAGGAAGGAGGTAATAAAAGCATGTGTTTGTTGAAGAAAGAAATTGGCAAAATGACCAGGGAAAGAGAGAGGCCTCAAAATAACAATTCACTTAGGGTATATTACACTAACAGTAGAAGTCTAAGAAACAAAATAAACGAGTTAAATGCTCTTGTCTGTGCAGAAAAAAAATGATATTATTGTACTTACCGAAACGTGGATGAATGTAGAAAATAGAGAACTATTAGTTGAATATCAAATAAATGGATTTAAACTATTTCACACAGATAGATATATTAGACGAGGAAAGGGAGTAGTTCTCAGTAGCCATATATGTTAGAGACAATTTGAAATGTCTCAAAGAGGGAATCAAAACTGAGCCACACACAGAAACTATTTGGACAAAATTAAACGAAAAAGCAAATAATATTATAATAGGCGTTATATATAGGCCACCAAATTTAGACAGAATGGAAGCAAAGCATCTATGGGATGAAATATCTAGAGCATCTAGATCTAACAGTATTTATGTCATGGGTGACTTTAATTTTAGTGGAATAAACTGGGTGAACAAAACAGGAAATAATGATGCAGAAGATTTTCTAGAATAAATTGATGATGGCTTTCTTACGCAACATATTAAGGAACCAACGCGGGGAAATAATATTTTAGATGCAGGCGATGAGTCACAATAACGTGGCTAAAGTATGTTGACCAGACCACACACTAGATGGAGAAGAGACGACGACGTTTCGTTCCGTCCTGGACCATTCTCAATCGACTTAAAAATGGTCCAGGACGAACCGAAACGTCGTCGTTTCTTCTCCTTCTAGTGTGTGGTCTGGTCAACAATATTTTAGATTTTTTTCAACAGTTTCCCTGTTAACAAACAGGGAAACGCAAATTAAGGACATGGAAATAGTGTGCTAGGGAACAGTGATCATAAACAAATCAGATTTAGCATAGAATGGAAGAGAAAATTGTAGGAGAAAATTCTGTTAAAGTGCCTGATTTTCGAAAAGCTGATTTCAATAGCCTAAGAATTTTTTGGGGTCAAATAGATTGGAATGTCTTGGGGATGGGGAGTGGGCTAGACGTGAACCCAGCGACAGGTGACGGAAAAGGGGATTTCGATGTGGATTCAAAATATAACCTGTTTAGGGGTATTCTAAGCAAAGCCCAGGAACGTAGTATCCCATATAAATTGAATAGATCGAATACTATTGATCCAAAGTGGATAACAAAGGATCTGAAGAACCTTATAGGTAAAAAGAGAGCGTGGTACAAAAGAACTAGAACTTCTCCTAGAACAGGAATTCGTACAACTGGTTAGAAATGTTAAAAAAGAGATAAGGAAAGGAAAAAGAAACTACGAAGTTCACATAGCAGGGGCAAGCGAAGACAAATCCTAAAGGTTTTTTTCAGTTATATCGAACTAAGACTAGGGAAAGGATAGTTCCATTAAAAATTGAGACAGGTCAAATAACGGATAATGACGAGGAGATGAATAGTATTTTTAATAAATATTTTATATCTGTATTTACTAAAGAGGAACTTAACAATATGCCTTCTGCCAAAGGCATATTGGCATATTATTATTGGACGAGTACAGGTTGACTAGTTTAGCAGTTACCAGGGAGGATGTAATTCAACCGTTACATAATAGTAAAATTAATAGTAAATAAATTTTAAAATTAATAATAGTAAAATTAAAGCAAACAAATCCCCAGGGCCGGATGAAGTGTTTGCCAGGGTGCTTAAAGAATGCAAAGAGAAACTTTCCGAGCCACTGTCTATCATATTTGTAAAATCAATAGAGTTAGGTACAGTGCCAGAGTCATGGAAGGTAGCTAATGTGGTACCAGTTTTTAAGAACGGAGATGGATCACTTACGTCAAACTATCGGCCAATTAGCCTAACGTCTATTGTGGGAAAGTTACTTTGAATCGATAATTGTAAATACAATTCGTCTTCATCTTGAAAAAAAAAAAATTAATAAATGAGTCGCAACATGGTTTTACAAATGGCCGTTCATGTTTAACAAATTTGTATCTTTTTATTCCAGCATAGTTGAGGCAGTTGACAGTGGTAAGGATTGTGATGTTGTGTACCTTGACTTTAGCAAAGCTTTTGATACAGTGCCACATGAAAGACTGATTAATAAAATAGAGGCTCATGGTATTGGGGGCACTATATTAAATTGGATTAGGGCATGGCTATTTCAAAGGTAAGGCTATTTCAAAGGAAACAAGGAGCTACTATAAATGGGGTTAAGTGAGAGTGGAAATGTTGTTAGCTGGGACCTCTGTTGTTTATAATATATATAAATGATTTAGATTCAGGTTTGAGTAGCAACATCTGCAAATTACATAAGAACATAACATAAGAACAAAGGCAACTGCAGAAGGCCTATTGGCCCATACGAGGCAGCTCCTATTTATAACCACCCAATCCCCCATATACATGTCCAACCCATGCTTGAAACAATCGAGGGACCCCACCTCCACAATGTTACGCGGCAATTGGTTCCACAAATCAACAACCCTGTTACTGAACCAGTATTTACCCAAGTCTTTCCTAAATCTAAACTTATCCAATTTATACCCATTGTTTCGCGTTCTGTCCTGTGTTGATACTTTCAATACCCTATTAATATCCCCTTTGTTATGTCCATTCATCCACTTGTAAACCTCAATCATGTCACCCTAACTCTTCGCCTTTCCAGTGAATGCAATTAAGCTTTGTTAATCTTTCTTCATATGAAAGATTTCTATTTGGGGAATTAACTTAGTCATCCTACGCTGGACACGTTCAAGTGAATTTATATCCATTCTATAATATGGCGACCAAAACTGAACTGCATAATCTAAATGGGGCCTAACAGAGCAAGATATAGCTTGAGAACCACACCAGGTGTCTTGTTACTTACGCTGCGATTAATAAATCCGAGTGTCCGATTTGCCTTATTACGAACATTCATGCATTGATCCTTTTGTTTTAAATTCTTACTAATTATAACTCCCAGATCCCTTTCGCAATCCGACTTCGCAATCTCAACACATCTAGCTCGTATCTTGTAACTCTATCATCATTACCTAGCCTCAGAACTTTACATTTATCAGCATTAAACTGCATCTGCCAGTCCTTTGACCATTTCAAAACCCTATCTAGATCAACTTGAAGTGATAGTGAGTCCTCCTCCGAATTAATTTCCCTACCGATTTTCGTATCATCGGCAAATTTGCAAATGTTGCTACTCAAACCTGAATCTAAATCATTTATATATTTATAAACAACAGAGGTCCCAGGACAGAGCCTTGAGGCACTCCACTTACAACATTTTCCCACTCTGACTTGACTCCATTTATACTAACTCTCTGTTTCCTTTGGTATAGCCATGCCCTAATCCAGCTTAATATAGCACCCCCAATACCATGAGCCTCTATCTTTTTAATCAGTCTTTCATGTGGCACTGTATCAAAAGCTTTGCTAAAGTCAAGGTACACAACATCACAATCCTTACCACTATCAACTGCCTCAACTATGCTAGAATAAAAAGATAACAAATTTGTTAAACATGAACGGCCATTTATAAAACCATGTTGCGACTCAATTATTAATTTATGTTTTTCAAGATGAAGACGAATTTTATTTGCTATTATAGATTCGAGTAACTTTCCCACAATAGACGTTAGGCTAATTGGTCGATAGTTAGACGCAAGTGATCTATCTCCTTTCTTAAAAACTGGTATCACATTAGCAACTTTCCAAAACTCTGGCACTCTGCCTGACTCTATTGATTTATTAAATATGATTGACAGTGGGTCACAAAGCTCCTCTTTGCATTCTTTCAGCACCCTGGCAAACACTTCATCCGGCCCTGGGATTTGTTTGGTTTGAGTTTTACTATTTGTTTAAGAACATCCTCCCTGGTAACTGCTAAACTCGTCAACCTGTCCTCGTCCCCCCACATAGACTTGTTGTCGCTGAAGGCATATTGTTAAGTTCCTCTTTAGTAAATACAGATACAAAATATTTATTAAAATACTACTCATCTCTTCATCACTATCTGTTATTTGACCTGTCTCAGTTTTTAATGGACCTATCCTTTCCCTAGTCTTAGTTCGATATAACTGAAAAAACCTTTAGGATTTGTCTTTGCTTGCCCTGCTATACGAACTTCATAGTTTCTTTTTGCTTTCCTTATCTCTTTTTAACATTTTTAACCGTTGTACGAATTCCTGTTCTAAAGTGACCTCCCCATTTTTAATCCTTTTGTACCAAGCTCTCTTTTTACCTATAAGGTTTTCAAATTCTTTGTTATCCACTTTGGGTCATTAGTATTCGATCTATTCAATTTGTGTGGTATCCACGTTCCTGTGCTTTGTTTAGAAATTCTTAA
>WNGS01016833.1:0-11022 GCA_020271785.1 Procambarus virginalis | reverse complement strand
TTTAGTGTCCTACGTTTTCTGTCTCTGACCATCGGCCCTTTGGTCTTAATCTGTTTCTGTCTGTTGTATATGTCATGGTCTGTCACTGGCACCTCCAAAGGATACCTGATCAACCAGGCTGTGACTCATACGTCAGGCTGCGAGCAGCCGCGTCCAACAACCTGGTTGATCAGTCCAGCAACCAGGAGGTCTGGTCGATGACCGGGCCGCGGGGACGCTAAGCCCCGGAAGCACCTCAAGGTAAGGTAACCTCAAGGTGGTGTCAATCATTATATCAGTCATGGTGACATGATGAGTTAAGGTCTTTGTTATTAACTGTTTATCATGGGCTGGCTCTCGTGGGCTGGCCCTCGTGGGCTGGTCCTCGTGGGCTGGGCCTCGTGGCGGCTGCCGAGGACCAGCCGAGCCCAGAGGCAGCAGAGCCCCGAAGCCAAGCCACGGCAGCCGGCCAACAGCCGCCCACGAGGACCAGCCCACGAGGGCCAGCCCACGAGAGCCAGCCCATGATAAACAGTTAATAACAAAGACCTTAACTCATCATGTCACCATGACTGATATAATGATTGACACCACCTTGAGGTTACCTTACCTGAGGTGCTTTCCGGGGCTTAGCGTCCCCGCGGCCCGGTCATCGACCAGACCTCCTGGTTGCTGGACTGATCAACCAGGTTGTTGGACGCGGCTGCTCGCAGCCTGACGTATGAGTCACAGCCTGGTTGATCAGGTATCCTTTGGAGGTGCCAGTGACAGACCATGACATATACAACAGACAGAAACAGATTAAGACCAAAGGGCCGATGGTCAGAGACAGAAAACGTAGGACACTAAACGCTAGACTATAATAACACTGAAAAAAGGACTATAAATAACACGAACATGAGAGAAATAACCCAACAGACATACCATAAAAATTAATGGCATACCATGACACACCATGACACGCCATGACAGCCATGACACGCCATGACACGCCATGACACCCATGACACACCATGATACGCCATGACACACCATGACACCCATGACACGCCATGACACGCCATGACAACCATGACACGCCATGACACGCCATGACACGCCATGACACACCATGACACACCATGACACGCCATGAACACCATGACACACCATGACACACCATGACACACCATGACACGCCATGACACGCCATGATACACCATGACACACCATGACACCCATGACACACCATGACACGCCATGACACACCATGACACCATGACACGCCATGACACGCCATGACACGCCATGACACACCATGAACACCATGACACACCATGACAAGCCATGAATGACAGGTAATGACACATTACAACATGAAGACACTAACTATGACAAACAATTATTGATTGATACACAACAGAGATGATTGACAGATAGACCATGCCATATTACGTCAGACTGACAAAATAAAATATATAAACAATGGCAATCGCTGAGTTAATCACTGACAGTAAATAGATAACTGTCAATGACTGTCATTTCATTGGTTGGCTGTCATTGGCTGTCATTTCACTGACAGTTGAAAAACCGACTACATAAAAGCACTGTACACAGAACATAACATAGAACAAAAGACTGAAAAATAACAAACAATAAGTGACAGACATTGACAGACATTGTTAACAGACAATTGTTTGCAAATAAACTAATAATGATTGACAGACAACAGTTATGACCAACGAAGTTGACAATAACATGTCATGATAGTTAGAGAGTGACTGAAAAACAATAACGAGCACTAAATGACAGACAATGACAGTCAATAACAGTCATACAAGAACTGGAGAACAATGTTCTTCAGTTCTTTCATAACTGTCAATGACAATCATTCAAGTCAGAACAAGTTAAAAAAATCCCATATAGTGAGAAAGCATGACAGATCATGACATATAATGATATATAATGACAGATAATGATGGTTGACGACACACATGAAGAATGACCATGATAGATCAAACTGACATACAGAATATGAAATAGAATTGACACATTGTCAAGTTTGACAGATGATGGGAAAACAGAGCGCTAGAAACAGAGCATGATAGACAGAACATGACCGAATGATAGACGGAACAAGGCAATGACAGAGAACAATGACAAATTACATATACACAGATACATATACACATATACATATACACATATACATATACAGTGAACGCTGCCCCATGAAACACAATGGGAGAAAGAGACTTACCGTAAATGAACAGAAAACTGTCAACAAACCAATGATAAACAGACCACGACAGATAATGATAGACAGTCGACGGTTCAGACAGACAGATTATGACACATAGACAAGGAGAGAGAATACAATGAAAGAGACGCGACAGACAGACGGGGACTGACAGAATATAACTAAATAATATTGACTGATAAACACTGACTGACATAATATTAATGACAAAAACCATGAATATAATGAATGACAGAACATGACAGATTAAGACTGTTAAAAACGGATCATGACAGACCATGAACAGTATTACATAGGAGCCTATGACATGCCATGACAGACATTGACAGACAAAACCATGACATGTCATGACAGACATTGACAGACATTAAATAATGAATGTAGACTGACAACTTCTAGCAAATTTTAACAATGACAGACACGAAATACAAACAAACAATATAGAGAGTGAGTTACACACAATAATTGACAGACAGACATGTCTTGTCTGTCTGTCAGTCAGACAGAAGTTGACAGACTGTGACATACAAGAGTAGAGCGACTGTGACATTCAAGAGTAGACAGATTGTGACATAGGTAATTGACAGATGTGACATACAGGAGTTGACAGCTGTGACATACAGGAGTTGACAGTCTGTGAAATACAGGAGTTGACAGTCTGTGACAACGAGAGTTGATAGACTGTGACATACAGGAGTTGACAGACTGTGACATACAGGAGTGTGACAGACTGTGACATACAGGAGTTGACAGACTGTGACATACAGGAGTTGACAGACTGTGACATACAGGAGTTGACAGACTGTGACATACAGGAGTAGACAGATTGTGACATACACGCTAGACTATAATAACACTGAAAAAAGGACTATAAATAACACGAAATGAGAAAATAAACCCAACAGACATACCATAAAAATTAATGGCATACCATGACACACCATGACACGCCATGACACGCCATGACACGCCATGACACGCCATGACACGCCATGACACACCATGATACGCCATGACACACCATGACACACCATGACACGCCATGACACGCCATGACAAGCCATGACACGCCATGACACGCCATGACACGCCATGACACACCATGACACACCATGACACGCCATGATACACCATGACACACCATGACACACCATGACACACCATGACACGCCATGACACGCCATGATACACCATGACACACCATGACACACCATGACACACCATGACACGCCATGACACACCATGACACCATGACACGCCATGACACGCCATGACACGCCATGACACACCATGACACACCATGACACACCATGACAAGCCATGAATGACAGGTAATGACACATTACAACATGAAGACACTAACTATGACAAACAATTATTGATTGATACACAACAGAGATGATTGACAGATAGACCATGCCATATTACGTCAGACTGACAGAAATAAAATATATAAACAATGGCAATCGCTGAGTTAATCACTGACAGTAAATAGATAACTGTCAATGACTGTCATTTCATTGGTTGGCTGTCATTGGCTGTCATTTCACTGACAGTTGAAAAAACCGACTACATAAAAGCACTGTACACAGAACATAACATAGAACAAAAGACTGAAAAATAACAAACAATAAGTGACAGACATTGACAGACATTGTTAACAGACAATTGTTTGCAAATAAACTAATAATGATTGACAGACAACAGTTTATGACCAACGAAAGTTGACAATAACATGTCATGATAGTTAGAGAGTGACTGAAAAACAATAACGAGCAATAAATGACAGACAATGACAGTCAATAACAGTCATACAAGAACTGGAGAACAATGTTCTTCAGTTCTTTCATAACTGTCAATGACAATCATTCAAGTCAGAACAAGTTAAAAAAAATCCCATATAGTGAGAAAGCATGACAGATCATGACATATAATGATATATAATGACAGATAATGATGGTTGACGACACACATGAAGAATGACCATGATAGATCAAAACTGACATACAGAATATGAAATAGAATTGACACATTGTCAAGTTTGACAGATGATGGGAAAACAGAGCGCTAGAAACAGAGCATGATAGACAGAACATGACCGAATGATAGACGGAACAAGGCAATGACAGAGAACAATGACAAAATTACATATACACAGATACATATACACATATACATATACACATATACATATACAGTGAACGCTGCCCCATGAAACACAATGGGAGAAAGAGACTTACCGTAAATGACAGAAAACTGTCAACAAACCAATGATAAACAGACCACGACAGATAATGATAGACAGTCGACGGTCAGACAGACAGATTATGACACATAGACAAGGAGAGAAATACAATGAAAGAGACGCGACAGACAGACGGGGACTGACAGAATATAACTAAATAATATTGACTGATAAACACTGACTGACATAATATTAATGACAAAAAACCATGAATATAATGAATAAAAGTCAATGACAGAACATGACAGATTAAGACTGTTAAAAACGGATCATGACAGACCATGAACAGTATTACATAGGAGCCTATGACATGCCATGACAGACATTGACAGACAAAACCATGACATGTCATGACAGACATTGACAGACATTAAATAATGAATGTAGACTGACAACTTCTAGCAAATTTTAACAATGACAGACACGAAATAAAACAAACAATATAGAGAGTGAGTTACACACAATAATTGACAGACAGACATGTCTTGTCTGTCTGTCAGTCAGACAGAAGTTGACAGACTGTGACATACAAGAGTAGAGCGACTGTGACATTCAAGAGTAGACAGATTGTGACATAGTAATTGACAGATTGTGACATACAGGAGTTGACAGTCTGTGACATACAGGAGTTGACAGTCTGTGAAATACAGGAGTTGACAGTCTGTGACACACAGTAGTTGATAGACTGTGACATACAGGAGTTGACAGACTGTGACATACAGGAGTTGACAGACTGTGACATACAGGAGTTGACAGACTGTGACATACAGGAGTTGACAGACTGTGACATACAGGAGTTGACAGACTGTGACATACAGGAGTTGACAGACTGTGACATACAGGAGTTGACAGACTGTGACATACAGGAGTTGACAGACTGTGACATACAGGAGTTGACAGACTGTGACATACAGGAGTTGACAGACTGTGACATACAGGAGTTGACAGACTGTGATATACAGGGGTTGACAGACTGTGACATACAGGAGTTGACAGACTGTGACATACAGGAGTTGACTGACTGTGACATACAGGAGTTGACTGACTGTGACATACAGAAGTTGAGTGACTGGTTACGTCATACCCTTCAGGTTATGACAAACATTCTCTATATCGTAGCGTCATCTGAATATAACAAACTGGGACACACGCATGACAGGAGATAACAGAAAATAACATGTAGATAACCTGCTGTGATACAGAAAAAGATATACTGAGACATTCAGGACATGACAGACCATAAATCCACATTACACGAAAAACCGAGACATACAGAAGAGGACAGACCGAGGCATACAAGAGAAATATGTCACATTGTGACTGAGGCATTTGTCATACTGTGACATACAGCAGATGACAGAGCGTAACATAGCTCAGATGAACATGGGGTTGACACACTGACTTACAGGAGCGACTAAGCCATGACATAAAGGAGACAACATACAATGGCAGACAGTGACACACAGACGATGGCAGACTGACATACAGACGATGGCAGAATGTGACACACAGACGAAGACAGAATGTGATATACAGACGATGGCAGACTGTGACATACAGACGATGACGGACAGTAATATACAGACGATGGCAGACTGACACACAGACGATGGCAGACTATAACATACAGACGATGGCAGATTGTGACATACAGACGATGGCAGACTGTGACATACAGACGATGGCAGACTGTGACATAAAGACGATATCAGACTCAGACTGTGACAGACGATGGCAGACTGTGACATACAGACGATGGCAGACTGTGACATAAAGACGATAGCAGACTCAGACTGTGACAGACGATGGCAGACTGTGACATACAGACGATGGCAGACTGTGACATACAGACGATGGCAGACTGTGACATACAGACGATGGCAGACTGTGACATACAGATAATGGCAGACTGTGACATACAGACAATGGCAGACTGTGACATACAGATAATGGCAGACTGTGACATACAGACGATGGCAGACTGTGACATACAGACGATGGCAGACTGTGACATACAAACGATAGCAGACAATGACATGCAGACGATGGCAGATTGTGACACACAGACAGAGACAGAATGTGACATACAGACGAGGACGGACAGTAATATACAGACGATGGCAGACTGACACACAGACGATGGCAGAATGTGACACACAGACAGAGACAGAATGTGACATACAGAT
Source organism: Procambarus virginalis (assembly GCA_020271785.1). Lineage (NCBI taxonomy): Eukaryota > Metazoa > Arthropoda > Malacostraca > Decapoda > Cambaridae > Procambarus > Procambarus virginalis. Next base: position 4,373 of record WNGS01016833.1, on the reverse strand, counting down.
GATGGCAGACTGTGACATACAGACAATGGCAGACTGTGACATGCAGACGATAACAGACTCTGACATACAGACGATGGCAGACTGTGACATACAGACGAAGGCAGACTGTGACACACAGACGATGGCAGACTGTGACATACAGACGAAGGCAGACTGTGACACACCGACGATGGCAGACTGTGACATACAGACGATGGCAGACTGTGACATACAGACGATGGCAGACTGTGACATACAAACGATAGCAGACAATGACATGCAGACGATGGCAGATGTGACATACAGACGATGGCAGACGACACACAGACGATGGCAGAATGTGACACACAGACAGAGACAGAATGTGACATACAGACGAGGATGGACAGTAATATACAGACGATGGCAGACTGACACACAGACGATGGCAGAATGTGACACACAGACAGAGACAGAATGTGACATACAGATGATGGCAGACTGTGACATACAGACAATGGCAGACTGTGACATACAGACGATGGCAGACTCTGACATACAGACGATGGCACACTGTGACATACAGACGAAGGCAGACTGTGACACACAGACGATGGCAGACTGTGACATACAGACGAAGGCAGACTGACACCCCGACGATGGCAGACTGTGACATACAGACGATGGCAGACTATGACATACAGACAATGGCAGACTGTGATACACAGACGATGGCAGATTGGACATACAGACGATGGAAGACAGTAATAAACAGACGATGGCAGACAGAAATACAGACGATGGCAGACTGTGACAGACGATGGCAGACTGTGACATACAGACGATGGCAGACTGTGACATAAAGACGATAGCAGACTCAGACTGTGACAGACGATGGCAGACTCAGACGGTGACATACAGACGATGGCAGACTGTGACATACAGACGATGGCAGACTGTGACATACAGACGATGGCAGACTGTGACATACAGACAATGGCAGACTGTGACATACAGACGATGGCAGACTGTGACATACAGACGATGGCAGACTGTGACATACAGACGATGGCAAACTGTGACATACAAACGATAGCAGACAATGACATGAAGACGATGGCAGACTGTGACATACAGACGATGGCAGAATGTGACACACAGAGACAGAATGTGACATACAGATGATGGCAGGCTGTGACATACAGACAATGGCAGACTGTGACATACAGACGATGGCAGAATGTGACACACAGACAGAGACAGAATGTGACATACAGACGAGGACGGACAGTAATATACAGACGATGGCAGACTGACACACAGACGATGGCAGAATGTGACACACAGACAGAGACAGAATGTGACATACAGATGATGGCAGACTGTGACATACAGACAATGGCAGACTGTGACATACAGACGATGGCAGACTCTGACATACAGACGATGGCAGACTGTGACATACAGACGAAGGCAGACTGTGACACACAGACGATGGCAGACTGTGACATACAGACGAAGGCAGACTGTGACACACCGACGATGGCAGACTGTGACATACAGACGATGGCAGACTATGACATACAGACAATGGCAGACTGTGATACACAGACGATGGCAGACTGTGACATACAGACGATGGAAGACAGTAATAAACAGACGATGGCAGACAGAAATACAGACGATGGCAGACTGTGACAGACGATGGCAGACTCAGACTGTGACAGACGATGGCAGACTCAGACTGTGACATACAGACGATGGCAGACTCAGACTGTGACATACAGACGATGGCAGACTGTGACATACAGACGATGGCAGACTGTGACATACAGACGATGGCAGACTGTGACATACAGACAATGGCAGACTGTGACATACAGACGATGGCAGACTGTGACATACAGACGATGGCAGACTGTGACATACAGACGATGGCAGACTGTGACATACAAACGATAGCACACAATGACATGCAGACGATGGCAGATTGTGACATACAGACGATGGCAGACTTTGACATACAGACGATGGCAGAATGTGACACACAGAGACAGAATGTGACATACAGATGATGGCAGGCTGTGACATACAGTCAATGGCAGACTGTGACATACACACGATGGCAGACTGTGACATACAGACGATGGCAGACTGTGACATACAGACGAAGGCAGACTGTGACACACAGACGATGGCAGACTGTGACATACAGACGAAGGCAGACTGTGACACACCGACAATGGCAGACTGTGACATACAGACGAAGGCAGACTGTGACACACCGACGATGGCAGACTGTGACATACAGACGATGGCAGACTATGACATACAGACAATGGCAGACTGTGACATACAGACGATGGCAGACAGTGACACAACGACGATAGCAGAATATGACAAAGACGATGGCAGACTATGGCATTCAAACGAAGGCACACTATGACATACAGACGATGGCAGACTGTGACATACAGACGATGGCAGAATTTGACATACAGACGATGGCAGACTGTGACACACATACGATGGCAGACTGTGACACACATATGACGGCAGACTGTGATATACAGACGATGGCAGAATGTAACACACAGACGATTGTAGAATGAGACACACAGACGATGGCAGACTGTGACATACAGACGATGGCAGACTGTGACACACAGACGATGGCAGACTGTGATACACAGACGATGGCAGACTGTGACATACACGACGATCGCAGAATGTGACACACAGACGATGGCAGAATGTGACACACAGACGATGGCAGACTGTGACACACAGACGATGGCAGACTGTGATACACAGACGATGGCAGAATGTAACATACAGATGATGGCAGACTGTAACATGCAGACGATGGCAAACTGACACACAGACGATGGTAGATTGTAACATACAGATGATGGCAGACTGTGACATACAGACGATGGCAGACTGTAACACACAATGGTAGAATGTGACATACAGATGATAGACTGTGACATACAGACGATGGCGGAATATGACATACAGATGATGGCAGACTGTGACATACAGACGATGGCAGACTGTAACACACAGACGATGGCAGAATATAACACACAGATGATGGCAGAATGTAACACACAGATGATAGCAGACTGTGACATATAGACGATGGCAGACTTTGGCATTCAAACGATGGCAGACTGTGACATAGAGACGATGGCAGACTGTGACATACAGACGATGGCAAACTGTGACATATTGACAATGGCAGATTATGACACACAAACGATGGCAAACTGTTAAACACAGACGATGGTAGACTGTGACACACATACGATGGCAGACTGTGACATACAGACGATAGGAGACTGTGACACTCAGACGACGGCAGACTATGACATAAAGACGATGGCAAACTGTGACATACAGACGATGGCAGACTGTGACATACAGACGATGGCAGACTGTGATACAGACAATGGCAGAATGTGATATATAGACGATGGCAGAATGTGACACACAGACGATGGCAGAATGTAACACACAGACGATGGCAGACTGTGACATACAGATGATGGCAGAATGCGACACACAGACAATAGCAGACTGTGACTTACAGACGATGGCAGACTGTGACTCACAGACGATGGCAGACTATGACATACAGACGATGGAAGACTGTGACATACAGAGGATGGCAGACTATGATATACAGACTATGACAGACTTACAGACGATGGCAGACCGTGACCCAGAATCGATGGCAACGTGTGACAGAATATAGCAGACTAACATACAGACGACGGCAGACTGTGATATACAGACGACGGCAGACTGTGATATACAGACGATGATAGACTGTGATATATAGACGATGGCAGACTGTGACATACAGACGATGGCAGACTGTGACATACAGACGATGGCAGACTGTGACACAAACACGATGGCAGACTGTGACATAAATATAATGGCAGAGTGTGATATACAGACGATGGAAGAAATTAATAAACAGACGATGGCTGACTGTGATATACAGACGATGGCAGACTGTGACATACAGACGATGGCAGACAGTGACACAACGACGATAGCAGAATATGACAAAGACGATGGCAGACTATGGCATTCAAACGAAGGCACACTATGACATACAGACGATGGCAGACTGTGACATACAGACGATGGCAGAATTTGACATACAGACGATGGCAGACTGTGACACACATACGATGGCAGACTGTGACACACATATGACGGCAGACTGTGATATACAGACGATGGCAGAATGTAACACACAGACGATGGTAGAATGTGACACACAGACGATGGCAGACTGTGACATACAGACGATGGCAGACTGTGACACACAGACGATGGCAGACTGTGATACACAGACGATGGCAGACTGTGACATACACGACGATCGCAGAATGTGA
>WNGS01016831.1:0-19446 GCA_020271785.1 Procambarus virginalis | reverse complement strand
TCACTGGAGACAGGAGACCTACCCGGAAAATGGAAGACGGCGAATGTGGTTCCAATATACAAGAAGGGCGACAGGCAAGAGGCACTGAACTACAGGCCAGTGTCCTTGACTTGTATACCATGCAAGGTGATGGAGAAGATCGTGAGAAAAAACCTGGTAACACATCTGGAGAGAAGGGACTTCGTGACAAATCGCCAACATGGGTTCAGGGAGGGTAAATCTTGCCTTACAGGCTTGATAGAATTCTACGATCAGGTGACAAAGATTAAGCAAGAAAGAGAGGGTGGGCGGACTGCATTTTCTTGGATTGTCAGAAAGCCTTTGACACAGTACCGCACAAGAGGCTGGTTCATAAGCTGGAGAGACAGGCAGGTGTAGCTGGTAAGATGCTCCAGTGGATAAGGGAGTACCTAAGCAATAGGAAGCAGAGAGTTACTGTGAGGGGTGAGACCTCCGATTGGCGTGAGGTCACCAGTGGACTCTCACAGGGCTCTGTACTCGGTCCTATCTTGTTTCTGATATATGTAAATAATCTCCCGGAGGGTATCGATTCATTTCTCTCAATGTTTGCGGACGATGCCAAAATTATGAGAAGGATTAAAACAGAAGAGGACTGTTTGAGGCTTCAAGAAGACCTAGACAAGCTGAAGGAATGGTCGAACAAATGGTTGTTAGAATTTAACCCAACCAATGTAACGTAATGAAGATAGGTGTAGGGAGCAGGAGGCCAGATACAAGGTATCATCTGGGAGAGGAAATTCTTCAGAAGTCAGAGAAAGAAAAAGACTTCGGGGTTGATATCACGCCAGACCTCCTGCAGCACATATCAAGAGGATAACATCAGCGGCATATGCCAGACTGGCCAACATACGAACGGCATTCAGAAACTTGTGTAAAGAATCATTCAGAACTTTGTATACCACATATGTCAGGCCAATCCTGGAGTATGCAGCCCCAGCATGGAGTCCATATCTAGTCAAGGATAAGACTAACTGGAAAAGGTTCCTTTGTTCAAAGGTTTCCAACCAGACTAGTACCCGAGCTGAGAGGTATGAGCTACGAGGAGAGACTACGGGAATTAAACCTCACTTCGCTGGCAGACAGAAGAGTTAGGGGGGACATGATCACCACATTCAAGATTCTGAAGGGACTTGATAGGGTAGATAAAGACAGGCTATTTAACAAGGGGACAGAGGTGGAAACTGAGTGCCCAAATGAGCCACAGAGATATTAGAAAGATTTTTTTAGTGTCAGAGTGGTTGACAAATGGAATGGAATGCAATGCATTATGGAATGCATTAGGAAGTGACGTGGTGGAGGCTGACTCCATACACAGTTTCAAGTGTAGATATGATAGAGCCCAATAAGCTCAGGAGTCTGTACACCTGTTGATTGACGGTGAGAGACGGGACCAAAGAGCCAGAGCTCAACCCCCGCAAACACAACTAGGTGAGTACAACTAGGTGAGTACACACACACACAGCCACACACACACACACACACAGCCACACACACACACACACACACACACACACACACACACACACACACACACACACACACACACACACACACACACACACACACACACACACACACACACAAGTGTGTGGGAGATTTCAACCATGGGAAGATAGATTGGCAGAACAGAGACCCGCATGGAGGACCAGAAACACGGAGAGCTAAGCTGCTGGACGTGGCAACAAGAAACTTTCTAAGCCAGCACATCAAGGAACCAACAAGAATGAGAGGAGAAGATGAACGAGCAATACTTGATTTGATTTTTACCAAAATGAGTGGGATATAAGGGAAGTCAAGATGGAAGCACCCTGGGAATGAGCGATCACAGTGTATTGAACTTTGAGTACCTGGTAGAGCTAGGAATTATCTCCCCCAAAAAAGAACTAGGAAACAAAAGGCTGGCATACCGAAAGGAAAATTATGAGGAGATGAGAAACTTCCTAATGGAAATACCTTGGGACACAGACCTCATAGCTAAGTCTGTGGAAGATATGATGGACTATATCACCCAAAAGTGTCAGGAGGCAGTAAACAGATACATCCCGGCCAAAAAGGAAAAATTCGAGAAGCAAAAGAAGAATCCATGGTATAATAGGGCATGTATGGAAGCAAAGAAACTGAACCAAAGGGCTTGGAGGAACTTCCGGAACCAGATATTCAGACAACAGTACACTGTGATCACTCATACCCACTCACACTCATAATTCCAGACCGATTTCCCTTATGTCTGAATCGTTCAGAGTAAATACTAGTTCGAGTCTTGCTGGTTCATCATTGCCTCTCATTCTCGTGGGACCCTTGACATGCTGACTTAAAAAGTTTCTAGTCGTCACCTCTAGCAGTTTCGCTCTCCATGTTTCCTCACCTCCATGTGAGGAAACCTCTCTGTTTTCTCTCTGAAACCTCACCTCTGTTTTCCCAGTCTATCCTTCCATGATTAAAGTCCCTCATGATGAACAGATGGGATCGATTTCTACAGGCAGAAGCGGCTGCTCTCTCAATGATAATGTTAACTGCCATGTTGTTTCTGTCATACTCCTGTCTGGGTCTTCTTTCATTTTGTGGTGGGTTATATATCACTGCTACTACTACTCTTGGTCCTCCCATCGTCATGGTGCCTGTTATGAAGTCTCTGAACCTTTTGCAGCCTGGAATAACCAACTCCTCGAAACTCCATTCCTTTCTCATCAGTAGAGCCACTCCGCCTCCTCCCCTATCTTCCCTCTCTTTCCTTATTACAGTGTAGTCCTGGGGAAACACCGCATTCGTTATGATTCCTGAAAATTTTGTTTCTGTAAGTCCAATTACATCTGGGTTTACTTCTTGTGTTCTTTCCCTAAGTTCACTGGCCTTGTTTGTAATCCCATCTATGTTCGAGTACATAACCTGACTCTCTTCTGACCATTCTCAGTTTCTGTTGATTCCACTGGAGTTGGGGGGCAAGGGATGTCTGGGATGGGTGAACCTAGGAAGGATGGCCTGGGGAGGTCTGGGGTGTGAGGGGGCTGGGAGGATCTGGAACAGGGGGGACTTGGGGGGTCTGACGTGATGCGGCTGAGGGGATCCGGGGTTGCGGGGTTAGTTGGGGCATGAGATGGGGGAGCTGGAGGGGCATGTGGTGGGAGGTCATGGGTTGGCATATGCAGGGTAGACTGGGGTGAGTTAACAGGGTGGTCAGGGGTTGGGGAGGGGTGCCTGGGGAGAAGGAGCCATGAGGGCGCGGGGTGGGGTAGGGAGGAGTGGTTGGGGTGGGGAAAATGGGAAGGGCACAGGCAGGAGAAACAGGGAAGGGCATGGGGGGAACATGGGGGAATCTGGGGTCAGGGAACACGCGAGGCATGATCTGAAGGGGGGACTTTACTGTCTGGTGAAGTGCAAGTGATTGGTGGGGGATGGCTGAGGGGTTTATTGGTGGGAGGCTTCTGTTACACTCCTCCCTGGGGATGCTGGCCTGCTGGTGGGGGGATTCCCACTCCCCTCACAGGTTCCTCGAGACACTGAGCTGAGTCATGTGGCTCCCATCTTGAAGTTATCTTGAGATGATTTTGGGGCTTTAGTGTCCCCACGGCCCAGTCCTCGACCAGGCCTCCACCCCCAGGAAGCAGCCCGTGACAGCTGACTAACACCCATGTACCTATTTTACTGCTAGGTAACAGGGGCATAGGATGAAAGAAACTTTGCCCATTGTTACTCGCCGGCGCCCGGGATCGAACCCGGGACCACAGGATCACAAGTCCAGCGTGCTGTCCGCTCGGCCGACCGGCTCCCCTCCTCGGCCGACCCATATCCCCACTCCTTTCTCTGTGTCTCCTCCTTGCAACTGCAGCCTTCCTTCTCTCCTCCCTTGTCATGTCCCTTTGCAGAAAGACGTCCTTGTATCCCCCTAACCTCACAAGTCTGCTCTTCCTGGATAGGATTTTCTCCTTTGTTGTCTCGTTCATGAGCACTACCTTGATCAATCGTTTCCTTTCCTTCTTGTAGATGCCCAGCCTGAAAACCTTCTCTGTGTTGCTATTTGCCTCCTCCATATCCAATCCCTCCAAGATCTCTGTCATGGTTACTCGGTCCCTCCTCCTCCATTCCTCCCGATTGGATCCCTCTGGTTCCTGTACTCTTACTACTATAATTGTTCGTTTCCTTTCCAGCATTTGCTCAATGCATTTTGCAGCTTCCTGTGAGGTAGCTGCTTTCATAGCTGCTGCCCATAGTGGTCCCCATACCCATCCTATGGGCAGTTGTTGGGCCCAGACTCATCCTACTAGTGGTATTGGCCCCCTTACCCACTTAACAGGTGGTAGTGGATCCTATACCCATCCTACAGTAGGTAGTAGACACTATACCATCCTGTTTGCAGTAGTTTACCCCATAGACATTCCAACGTAACATCGTTTTCTGTTGACGATCCTACAATACATTCTTTAAAGATTTTTATAGCACAAACTAGTGTATATAGTGTTGATTGGTGAAGCACTTATTTTATGTAATAAATTATAGTGCTTATTATAATTTACTAAGAACAACTAATATTTCTCAAAACAAAACTACGAACCTTCAATAGGATGTCTCTGATCTGTAATATTCTAAGAGCATGGACAATAGTAGGTAAATTTCACAACCCATGTGGGACCTGAAAACAACAATTTTCATTATAATTGAACGAATCACGACTAATTCTGCTGTCTACGACGACGGACGGGTACTGTGAGACGTAAATTGGTACGTGAGGAAGAGTTTGGGCCTTGAAAAAATATAACTGGGAATATACCACATATATACTAATTCATAAGGAAAATATTGACTATAAGCAATAAGTCATATGTGCTGTATTGTACGAGAGCGGGTTGTGTGCTGGAGTGATGAACCTTGTGGTCATGTATGGTGGTGTGGTGAACCTTGTGGTCATGTATGGTGGTGTGGTGAACCTTGTGGTCATGTATGGTGGTGTGGTGAACCTTGTGGTCATGTATGCTCGTGTGGTGAACCTTGTGGTCATGTATGGTGGTGTGGTGAACCTTGTGGTCATGTATGCTGGTGTGGTGAACCTTGTGGTCATGTATGGTGGTGTGGTGAACCTTGTGGTCATGTATGCTGGCGTGGTGAACCTTGTGGTCATGTATGCTGGCGTGGTGAACCTTGTGGTCATGTATGGTGGTGTGGTGAACCTTGTGGTCATGTATGCTGGCATGGTGAACCTTGTGGTCATGTATGGTGGTGTGGTGAACCTTGTGGTCATGTATGCTCGTGTGGTGAACCTTGTGGCTATGTATGGTGGTGTGGTGAACCTTGTGGTCATGTATGCTCGTGTGGTGAACCTTGTGGTCATGTATGGTGGTGTGGTGAACCTTGTGGTCATGTATGGTGGTGTGGTGAACCTTGTGGTCATGTATGCTCGTGTGGTGAACCTTGTGGTCATGTATGGTGGTGTGGTGAACCTTGTGGTCATGTATGGTGGTGTGGTGAACTTTGTGGTCATGTATGGTGGTGTGGTGAACTTTGTGGTCATGTATGGTGGTGTGGTGAACCTTGTGGTCATGTATGGTGGTGTGGTGAACCTTGTAGTCATGTATGCTGGTGTGGTGAACCTTGTGGTCATGTATGGTGGTGTGGTGAACCTTGTGGTCATGTATGCTGGTGTGGTGAACCTTGTGGTCATGTATGGTGGTGTGGTGAACCTTGTGGTCATGTATGCTGGTGTGGTGAACCTTGTGGTCATGTATGGTGGTGTGGTGAACCTTGTGGTCATGTATGCTGGTGTGGTGAACCTTGTGATCATGTATGGTGGTGTGGTGAACCTTGTGGTCATGTATGCTCGTGTGGTGAACCTTGTGGTCATGTATGGTGGTGTTGTGAACCTTGTGGTCATGTATGCTGGCGTGGTGAACCTTGTGGTCATGTATGGTGGTGTGGTGAACCTTGTAGTCATGTATGCTCGTGTGGTAAACCTTGTGGTCATGTATGGTGGTGTGGTGAACCTTGTGGTCATGTATGCTGGTGTGGTGAACCTTGTGGTCATGTATGGTGGCGTGGTGAACCTTGTGGTCATGTATGGTGGTGTGGTGAACCTTGTGGTCATGTATGCTGGCGTGGTGAACCTTGTGGTCATGTATGGTGGTGTGGTGAACCTTGTGGTCATGTATGCTCGTGTGGTGAACCTTGTGGTCATGTATGGTGGTGTGGTGAACCTTGTGGTCATGTATGGTGGTGTGGTGAACCTTGTGGTCATGTATCCTGGCTTAGTGGTTGTAGTTGTTACAACACCAAGGTAGGGTTAAACATGTGGTTAATAATTGTGTGAAATGTCGGAAGTTCAACATCACTTACAGAGAAGAGCAGTAGTCTGTAATATATGAAAAACCTTGGACACTATTGTGGCGGAGACTATATCTCTGTGGCCGATGTCTACAAATGAGTGTAGGAACACCTTTGTCCCCTTTGGCTGACGTTAAAGACATTACCTGTATACTTGCAGATGTAAATTCTAAGCAGAATGGTCACATATTGAATATTTACCTGCACTTGAAAAACTATTAATCTTATGTTGAACTTTTATGAAAATTTCTGTAAGAAATAACAAAAATTAAGATTATCACAGACCTTTTGTTAAACGACAATTGCTGGATGACGTCTGATGTACTACTAGTGCTAAACTGGCTGTTAAACCAAGAGCTATTTGCTGCTTGTTTTACCAACACCTTATGGCTCACTGGTTTACCAAAAGCTGTAGGCAGGAGAGTTGCTAAGGATAGTTTGTCTCTGATTATTTATCACTACACACCAGGCCACACTCTCAATGTAACCAACTGTCACACTCAGGACAAGGCCCCGTAGTCACACTATGGTCAGTACCTTCAGGACACCATGTTCAGTGTTCACAACAGATAAAATCAATAAATGCTGGTAAAACCCAAAGCAAGACACTTCACTACACACGAGAACTGTTAACAGTACACTACTCACTAGTACACTGGCGTCAACGTGACACACGAGAACTGTTAACAGTACACTACTCACTAGTACACTGGCGTCAACGTGACACACGAGAACTGTTAACAGTACACTACTCACTAGTACACTGGCGTCAACGGTAACACCCGATAAGGGCAAACATGCCACCGCTACGCAGTATCCATATCGAGGTGGATGGAACGTTGAGCGACAAAAAGCGATACCAGTGACAAAAATGTGACTTTCCTTTCTAGATTATCTTACACACTAATAGCACAGCTGTGTGGTCTGTGCTCTCTATGTTACTGGTGATATTTATCACACACGACCGGTCTGTGTGTACTCTGTGCTCCCTCTATGTTACTGGTGATATATATCACACACTACTGGGCCAGCTGTGTGTACTCTGTGCTCCTTCTATGTTACTGGTGACATCTATCACACACTACTGGGCCAGCTGTGTGTACTCTGTGCTCCCTCTATGTTACTGGTGACATCTATCACACACTACTGGGCCAGCTGTGTGTACTCTACGCTCCCTCTATGTTACTGGTGACATCTATCACACACTACTGGGCCAGCTGTGTGTACTCTGTGCTCCCTCTATGTTACTGGTGACATCTATCACACACTACTGGGCCAGCTGTGTGTACTCTGCGCTCCCTCTATGTTACTGGTGACATCTATCACACACTACTGGGCCAGCTGTGTGTACTCTGTGCTCCCTCTATGTTACTGGTGACATCTATCACACACTACTGGGCCAGCTGTGTGTACTCTGTGCTCCCTCTATGTTACTGGTGACATCTATCACACACTACTGGGCCAGCTGTGTGTACTCTGTGCTCCCTCTATGTTACTGGTGACATCTATCACACACTACTGGGCCAGCTGTGTGTACTCTGTGCTCCCTCTATGTTACTGGTGACATCTATCACACACTACTGGGCCAGCTGTGTGTACTCTGCGCTCCCTCTATGTTACTGGTGACATCTATCACACACTACTGGGCCAGCTGTGTGTACTCTGTGCTCCCTCTATGTTACTGGTGACATCTATCACACACTACTGGGCCAGCTGTGTGTACTCTGTGCTCCCTCTATGTTACTGGTGACATCTATCACACACTACTGGGCCAGCTGTGTGTACTCTGTGCTCCCTCTATGTTACTGGTGACATCTATCACACACTACTGGGCCAGCTGTGTGTACTCTGCGCTCCCTCTATGTTACTGGTGACATCTATCACACACTACTGGGCCAGCTGTGTGTACTCTGTGCTCCCTCTATGTTACTGGTGACATCTATCACACACTACTGGGCCAGCTGTGTGTACTCTGTGCTCCCTCTATGTTACTGGTGACATCTATCACACACTACTGGGCCAGCTGTGTGTACTCTGTGCTCCCTCTATGTTACTGGTCACATCTATCACACACTACTGGGCCAGCTGTGTGTACTCTGTGCTCCCTCTATGTTAGAGCAACCCGCTCTAACAATAACATAGTATCATTGTGGCCAAAGGCTCATAGTTCCTAAGCTGCTAATGTTCATAGTTTATCTGTGGTAGATTTACAGTTATTTCCCTATCACCAGGCACCAACCCTTCCTCACGTACAATAGTCTGTCCCATAGTGCCCGTCACATCACTGTAGAGAGCATAAGGGTCCGTTTGCTCCAATTTTAAATGATAATTGTATTTTTCCAATGAAACTTCTGATGTGAAATTTACGTACTATTTTCCATGTAATTTTAGTATCATGGATACGCTATATCCAATTGAAAGCTCGAAGTTTTGTTTTGAGAAATCTTGGTAGTTCTAAGTAAACTATAATAAGCACTATAAATTATTACATGTAATTGTGGGGTTCTCGCAAATAAATTTTATATACAATAGAGTATGCTTTGAAAATCTAAAGAGAGTGAATTGCAGGAACGTTATAAGAAAACGATGTTAAGTTGAAATGTCAATGGGGTACACTACTGAAAACCGGATAGATCTAGTGTCGCAACAAATCACACGATGTTAATGGAGTCCGCTACCACCTAAAAGGAAAGGTATGGGTTCCACTACCACCTGTAGGTTAGGTATGGGTCCATTACCACCAATAGGATGGGTATGGGGTCCATTACCGCTCCATGCTTGATATTGGGTGCATTACTGCCCACAGCATAGGAATGAGGTCCACTGCCGCCAACAGGAAGGCTATGGGGTCCACTTCCGTCCACAGGATGGGTATGACGTCTACTACCCCAAAGGATGGGTATGGGGTCCACTACCGCCCAGAGGATGAGTGTTTGGGTCCGCCTCCTCCTTCAGGATAAGTATGGGGGTCACTAGCTCCCACAGGATGGGTATGTGGCCCAGTACTGACCATATTTTTTTAATACAAGAGTTCTTACATTCTTGTACACATTCTTACATACACAGGATAAGTATGGGGGTGCACTACCACCCACAGGATGAGTATGGGGGGTCAACTACTGCCCACGGGATTGGACTATCATCCACAGGAAGGGTATGGGGTCCACCACCGCTCGCAGGATGGAAATAGGGTTCACAACTAGTCACACGATGTGTATGGGTCCACTATCACCCGTTGGATGGGTATGGGGTCCACTATCACCCGTAGGATGGGTATGGGGTCCACTATCACCCGTTGGATGGGTATGGGGTCCACTATCACCCGTTGGATGGGTATGGGGTCCACTAGCTGCCACCAGTAGGTTGTGTATGGGGTCAACTACCACCTACAGGATAAGGCTGGGGTTCACTACCGCCCACAGGATGGGTATCTGGTCCACTACCGCCAACACGATGAGTATGGGGTCCAGTGCCACCCAAAGGATGAGTATGGGGTCCACTATCACCCACTGGATAGGTATAGGGTTCACTACCATCCACAGGATGCGTAAGGGGTCCACGACCACGTATAGGATGGGTATGAGGTCCACTACACTCACAGGATGAGTATAGGGTCAACTACTGCCCGGAAAATGGGTGCATGGTCCACATCTGCCCACAGGATGGGTATGGGATCCACTGCTCCCATCAGGATGGGTATATAGTCGATTACCGCCTAGAAAATGGGTGTATGGTCCACTACCGCCTACAGGATTGATATGGGTCCTGTACCGCCCATGGAATGGGACCCAAGGTGTCCACTACCACCTGTAGAAGTTTATGGGGTCCACTACTGCCTACAGGATCAAGTACCGCCCAGTCAAGTACTCTCAGAAATCCGATACAAATGTTACCATACTATAACTACCCATTAAGAATTTTTGGAAAGTGGAAGATTCCGTGACGTCATCACAACAAGACGTATATTTACATCATGTATATATTAAACTCTAATTATTCCTTTAAACAGAGCCTAGTGTTTAAACTTAATATAATAGTATTTACTAGGACTGAATAATTATACCATAGACCAGAAAATATAGCTTGCCTCCCTTGCCCTTAAGACAGAGTTGGAACCAGCAGAGTATTGGACCAAAAATTGTTGGAACACCCCCTCAAGGGAGGGGCAGGCAAGTTATATTCTCAGAGAGAGAGAGAGAGAGAGAGAGAGAAACAGAGAGGGCTCCTCACGACATTCACAACTCGTCAAAGACTCACAAAATATGAGTCATCAACCAAGTAACTGCCATTGTAACCCCTACGGCAACTAAGTTCCCGATTGCCTTATATTTTTTTATTGGTACTGATCATTATTAAATATTGGATAGGTTGCCGGTTATTATCATATGAACACCCAAACACAATGAGTAGTCGCAACAGGCACATCAGAGTTGCGGGACATTAGGTAACGGGGCTCTCTCTCTGCTGGACAACCGGCTGTGGTAAGGCTTCTCTTGATAATGTCGTTAACTTCGCCGTATCATGCATGCCATCCTCTTGTCCTTTGGCAGAGAAGGCCATGCCGTTCGTACCTGTTGGTCTCTGCCTCGCCGCAAATTCACCTGTATTCGATGTGGATTGGGGCAGCGAGGCGGAGAGCCACGGCAATTCGGAGGGCCTGCGGTGTGAGACGGGTGCCGGTTGCTGACATTGGGATTGCTAATAGGAAATCACCTGCATGGGGAGCTGCTACAGCTCTAAGTCGGGCAGTGTCTTGTGGTGTTGTCGCAGCTTCTAGCAAAGTCGCAGCTTCTTGGTCGGCAATGGGGCGATCCCAGCTGGATTGCTGATGGGCTTCAAAAGGTGGTGGTTGGGGTGCTGGTCCTGCGAGAGAGACCTATTTGATTGTGCAGTCTGTGAAGCTGGGATCATGCCTGTTGAACTAGGTGCTTAGGTAGGATTTCCTTCACCAAGTTGTCAAACGCCACTGAAGAGGACATGACCGCTGGTGCAGCAACTTGTATTGCTGTGCGCACCCCAAGGCCCCCGAGTCTGACAGTAAGGGAGGCCTGTTTCCACTGTGAGTCGCTGAGGGAAAGATTGAGGGCTTTTTCTAGTGTTGACTTCAGCAAGCTGTTGCACTCTTCTAATTTAATATTGTTGAAAGATGGCAAACATCGTAGAAAGTAAGTCAGCCTGGGGAGGGACAAGCATCTGGTGATGATGTAAAGTGCATCATGAGCATCGATGTCTTCAGTCCTCTCGTTCATCCTCATCAGGTCAGTGATCTTACCAAGGACCTCGTTGATGGCATTCCCTTCAAGAGGAGCACCTAGGAGTGTGCTGTCCACAGGGTTGGTTGTATGAATGTCAGGCAAAACAACCTTTATTTGCTCTATTATGTGCTGGTTGGTGGAGATTATTTCGCACTTGGAAGAGTTCAGGGTGAGGCCTTGACTTGCTCCTTGCTCCTGAATTATTCTAATGTCGTCCAAGAGTGAGGCTGGGGAGCCAGCTAGAGTACCATCGTCCAAAAAACAAATATTGAGCTCACTGGACAGGATATTGGTGACTTCCATGATGACTAGTGTGACGGTGTTCCCCCCCTTCAAATTCTCCCACGCCTGCTGTAAGAGTCATGTCCACTATTCCCGAGCGTTCTCTACATTGCAGGCATCAATTGAACATATGTGGGAGAGAACAGTATTCTCGATGAGCCGAGAAATTTGCGAAAATATAGTATTTTGGCCTGTGGGATAGGCCCTTTAGGGAGCCAATATGGCGCTGGCGAGTCTGTTCTCCCTCCAAAACTGTGTGACGTCAGTGTCGCCAGATTGGTCACCGTCAGCGACGTGGCACTGGGAGCCAATGAAAACCGACTTTGGAAAAAGTGACGTCACATAGGCAGGGGGAGTCCAGGCGTGGTGGCGCCTTAGCGCTATCAGTCTTTCACGACACGTCCGAGAGGTAGGACGCGCGATCGGTCATCCTGTCAGAGTGACGGATTTACCAAACTCCGGTGGATGTAAGCGTCTCCAGTTGTTAGCGCGCACTCTGTGAGGTCTTCCTGCAACCCCGATGTGGCTCAGATAAGGAATTGACAGAATATTGAGCAACAAGTGCTCCGGAACAGGTGCGTCGCAAGAAGTGGGCCAGGTGTGACGTCCTTGGCAGTTCACCAGTATAAGAGACAGCTTAGTGGCCGGGCCAATCCACCGTGAGTGAACCGGGTTGACCGCCTTGTCAACCAGGTTGAACGTGTGATCGACGATCCTGTCAAGTTTGACAGTAACCCCACCTTCGTGGAACCCTACGAGTCAACAGTTGGATGCAAGCACGTCGAGAAGTCTTCCCAAATACCTAGCGATATATCTAGACGACGAGGGAATTGACAGTGAAGTGAGCTTCAAGTGCTCTGAAGTCGGGTGCTGTGCGTGTGGAGCTTAAGCAGTATCGTCTGGGACGGCTGATAACTTCACAGTGACTTCGTAGTGGTGAGAGGCAGTTCCTCTGGGAGTACAGTGACAAGGACTAATGGGGAAACGTGCGACGACCGCCGAGACGTAGGCTGGCTGCCGTAGTTGGGAGGAAAGTTGATGGCCAGGAGACCGACTTCAACCCTGCGACGTACTGTAGAGGAAGGAGCACGGACCTGCTGTGTACAGAAGCGGCGAGACGCGAAAATCCTAAGGCGTGGGCTTGTGTTTCTGGAGGGTGAACGAGGCGAGAGCCTGGACCAGGAGCTACAACCCAACTGTCATCCTAGGATAGGTGAAGTAGGTGTTTACAGTTACCCTCCCATTTCCCCTTTAGTTAGCTATATATTTTCTTGTCAGGATATTTTATATGTCGTGAGCAAGTCTCACCTGAGTCTAAGTCACAAAGAGCACAGTGTGTGGTGAGGCTACCCAGAGCGCTCACAGTATCAGTTTACATATATATCTATGTGTGGGTGTGTGCAAGCACCAGGATTCATCAAAGAATTTACTGTGACTATTATTAATTTCCTGTGATTATTATTATTATATATATTGGTAGTAAACCAGATATTGGTGTTAGGCTATAAGCCTAGAATTTATTGATATAAATGCCTGTGTATTGATCTCCAAGATTTATTGATATACATGCCTGTGTGTTGATCTCTATGATCTATTGATATAAATGCCTGTGTATTGATCTTCATGATTTATATATATATATATATATGCCTGTAATTTGATTACTGATTTATCTATGTACATGCCTGTGTACTGAATAATATCATATACGGGAAGTGATTGCCAGTGATATCTCTTTAAGAGAAAGTATAGATATAAAGAAAAGTCCAGTGATCAAGCGAGTGCATTCACAGTAAATATTATTAAGAATAGAGTAATCTTTTGGTACGGTGAAAAGTCACTGTGAGTGCATTGTAAATAAGATATTGATCGTGAGGCCAGTGAAATCATAAGTATGCCATGTGAATGTTAAATACAGTGTCTTGCGAAAAGTTAAATAAACGGGGATCGTGATAGAATTAGAAAACAAGTACTAATCTTTTCTCACGGTCGCGAGGGTCCTGATCAGCTGACATCTGACAGGTGACGCGTGGCGCTGCCGGTGTTACCATATCGGTGCGCTCCAGATTATTCTGCTATGGATTGAGCAGTGGTCAAATATTGTTCCTGATACATTGATGCATATATATATCTCTCGTTGTCTTTTAAGTAAAATACCAAAACTCTTTGGTGTTTGATATCATCCCCTCCATTTATCTTGTGACCGTGTAATGAAGTAAAACAGAGTGACCTGCCTGATGCCATATTGTTTGAAATTGCTCTTACCACAATTACACCTCACCACTGCAGTGTTACTGGACACCTAAAAACACCAGTTGGCGACCTTAAAGGCTGTGTAAGAGTTCTGTGTCGGGGCGGGCCACAGATTAAGGGACGATCTGTGCCCCCACTCATCTTGCAATTTAAGGCCGGTTGTGAGATCGACTGGGGTACTCTCCGGGGCGTGCAGTGGAGCCTAGAGGATCGAGGGAAGACCCGTAGAACGACGGTGAGTAAGGGTTATTGTCGGAGCAACCACCTGGAAGGGAGATCCGGTCTACCTTTGCTTTAACCCTTCACTAACGAGAACCGTGACACCCCGACACTAGGCAGAAAAGGAAAGGAGCAAGGTGATCGTCCTATTGGACACCTTCTTGTGATTCAATTTCATGTTCTTCGAATAGCAGAGTTAGATTCTTGCTGTAGCATGAGTTTACAAACGGGTAGAGGGAAGGAAAAAGGCGATGAACCGCACTGAGTACTGCATCCCTTCTAGCCAGATTGAAAGCATTTTTGAAGTCCAGCTTAATCAGGGCTTTTTCATCCGTAATGTTGGTAATGTAAGCTCTAGCTGCATGAGCCGCTGCCTCACACCCTTGGGGAATGTCAAACCCAAGCTGTTTTGGCTTCAGCATGTCGGCTGCTGCCTGACTAACTGTTCTAGCAGCAGCCTTAGCGACGAGACGCCGGAGTAAATTGCCCATAGCTATCGGTCTGATTCCTTCTTCTTTTTTTCTCAGGGCACAGAGGGTAGCGCCAAAAAAGAGAGGCCGTATGGTCTCTGGTATGTTGCCAGCTAGACATGTGTTGGCGAATCTAGTTAGTTCCACCAGGAGGCCCTGTGCAATGTCTCCCAGTGCAGGGTTGAGCATTTGTTTGATGTGGTTGGGTCTTTGTTCTGTGAACCCACCTGCTGATCCTGATGGGAAGGATAAAGCTGCTTTATGCACAATGGATTCAATCACACATAAGGGTTCTGCTCTGGTGACACCGACTAGGGGAACACTGTCGTCACTAGGAGCTCTGGGTGGGTGTTTTTCCCTCAAGGATTGTGCTGTATTGGAATCCCTGGTGGCAACTGTATCTTGACTGGTGATGATTCTGATTGCCCCTATTGTGTTGCCTTCTTCATTTTTCTTGCTGACTGTTGCTCTGATTTTGGATGCCTCGGTTCTGCTGTTGATACCTTTCCTGTGGGGGGGGGGGTGTTTTTGGCACGGGTGGGGAGGGGTGCCTGGCTGTCCTCTCTAGGGAAGCTATTTATAGCCATAATGACTTAGGAAGCTAGTAATTTGTCTCTCCTTGCAGGGACAGCTAGGCATATGTTTCCAAACAGGAGAAGGTTGCGCCATGCTTGGATGGTTCCGGGGGAGTCATTGACCTTTTTCTAGAGGCTGGATAGTTTGGCTGCTGCCTGGGGCCGGGCAGCTTTGGGGATGTGCTGCAAGGTTCCAACCGATGTTGCTTTGATGGCTTCGAGAAGATTCTCAGTCGAAATGAAGCTGTTGGAGGGAGTTTTCCCTGCCTGCAGGTGTAGGGCCTTGATTGATACTATCTTTGGGAGGGCGCCACATACCCGGACAATCGGTTCCGTTGTGAGCATGCTTGCGCACATCTCCGTTACGCTTGAGTCTCCACACCTTGTCGCACACTTGGCATGTGCCGTACCTGTCTTCGCTTGATGGCTCCTCTTGGCTGAGAGAAGCCTGGCTGTCAGTCGTGACCTGCGACATCGTCGGGCGCTGGGAGGGCGCTGGGCGGGCGCTGGGCGGGTGCTAGGTGGGCGCTAGGTGGATGCTGGGCGGGCACGGGGCGGTCTCTGGGTGGGCGTTGGGCGGACGTAGCGTGGGGGGGGGTGTGGACACAGGGAGGTAGCGGTCGTGGTTGGGGTGGGGCAGAGGGGGGTGACTCGTGGGTTTGGTGATTGTACACACTTGCGGGTATGGGGGGGGAGGTCAGAGGGGTGACACTAACACGTTTGTATAATTTCGTGATAAATCACTGCACAATATCATACACTTGTAATCTGCTTCACTGTGGACTCGATGCAATTAAAACACGATACCTGTTTCCCCAAAAGCCGAGGTATCTATTTTTAAGGGATATTTTCATAAACACTTACACACTTGTCACCCCCTCGACTGACCGCACAACAACACCCCATCCCCCCTCCCCCAGCCCCCACCACCATAACCGAGGGAGCCCCTCAGGGCGCCCTTGTTGGCCCTCACTGCAGTTCAGATGATTCCACACTGCCAATCCACTTGTTTGATTGTTTTTGGTTGCGATAGTTCACCCTGGACACTTCCCGCCACTCTCACACCTTCCCAGGATGTTCACACTGCACACTGTTGAGTCTGGGCCCCGTGAGGTCAGGATGTCACAAGATAATGGCACATGGCCGGCAGAGCCTCCTCCCAGCGTCTGTTCCCTGTGGCGCCCACAGGGAATATCATATATATATATATATATATATATATATATATATATATATATATATATATATATATATATTATATATATATATATATTGTGACGGTAACGAGTTGGAAATGGTGGTCGGCAGTCTTCCAACTAGCAGGTGTCAGTGCTGGGCCACATATAATATATAAAAAAAAGAAAAGGAAAAAAAAAGAGAAAAAAAAGAATGACTACGTGATTGGTAATCTGTGGTAAGGTCGGAAATTCGAAAGACAATAATAAAAACTGGATTTTAATAACAATAAAAAAAACACAAATTGAAACAAAGGCAAAATCTTGGCTTACTGGTAAAAATAATAAACAATATAAACATGAAAATAGATTACGTTAATGGGGAGGAGAATTGACATACAAAAGTAAGTAAAATATGAATGCTGGAATATATGCACTAACTATAAACCTCTATTTGACCACACAAGGTGAGTCACTTAGGAGTTCACAGCTTGCGAGCACACAATATTCTGGCTGGCAGAAACGCAAGGGACTCCAACAATAACTGGTGAGGTCTTGTGATTGGCGGGGAGCCGGAGTGGAGTGTTGGTTGGCGGCCAATGAGGAAGCTGGATGGTCGCAAGTCGCTAGTTAGGCAGTTGAAGGGTTCGGCGCGTCGACCAGGTGCTGGAGTGGGGGGAGGAGGGAGTTGCTGGTACGTGTGGCTATCATATACGTTTAGCCACTACAAAACGTATCTTGTATATTGATGAGGACAGGAGTGATTCGCAGAAATAGCAGGCTAAATCTCTGATAAGAGATTATCGTCACAACTCTCCCCCGAAGCCTGCTGTTTCGGGTGAATCACGTCCACTGGAGGTAGAGTGGGAGGTGGAGCTGCCTCTACCTCATGCACTCTGGAGAGGGCATCAGCGATGATGTTATCAGGCCCCTTGATGTAGCAGATCTTTAAGTTGAAGCCTTGAAGATATAAAGCCCATCGCAGCAGACGTTGGTTATTAAATTGGGCTTGATGTAAAAATCTCAGAGGGTTGTGGTCCGAATAGATGGTAGTGGACCTAGCACCGTGCAGATATGGTGCAAAGTGTTGTAAGCTCAGGACGATGGACAGGAGTTCCTTCTCTATAGTACTGTAGTTCTTCTGATGAGGCTTCAACTTGCAACTGTAGTAGCTGACAGGTAGAACCTCCTCGCCTCGCTGCTGCATTAAGACACTTCCGATGCCGGTACCACTGGCGTCGACATGGAGGATGAAAGGCTTCTTGATATCTGGTGAGGCGAGAATGGGATTAGAACAGAGGAGGAATTTGAGTTGTTCGAATGCAACGGTTTGCTCTCTGGTCCAATTATACCGTTGCTTGGGACTGGTTAAGGTGATTAATGGGGTGGGGTTGCAACAGTGCTAAAATTCTTCACAAACCTACGGTAATAGGAAGCAAGACCAAGGAAGCGCAGGAGCTGCTTCCTGGTAGTAGGCTGTGGATACTGTTGGATTGCTTGAATGTGAATGTTTAACGGAGCCAGGCTGCCACTCCCATAAACATGACCCAGGTACCGCACTTTACCTTTCGCGAAGGTGGACTTGCCCAAATTGATGGTGAGGCCGGCTTTCAGGAGCTTGTAGAACAATCGTTGTAGCTGGAGCAGGTGTTCGCTCCAGGTGTTGGATGCTCACGATGTCGTCCAAATAGGCATAGGTGTTTTCCAAGCCCTGGATGACGCGGTTGACAGCTCTCTGAAAGGTGGCTGGGGCATTGCAGAGTCCAAAGGGAAGGCGATTGTACCTGTAGAGACCAAACGGGGTTATAAAGGCGGACAGTACCTTAGCTCGCTCCGTTAAACTCACCTGGTAGTAGCCCTTTAGTAGGTCTACCTGAGACAGGTAGCGGGCATTACCAATGGCATCCAAAATGTCGTCTACCCTGGGTATTGGGTAGGCGTCCTTCACTGTGACCTGGTTCAACTTCCTATAATCCGTACACAGACGGATTTTGCCGTGAGGTTTGGGTACCAGGATGCATGGTGAGGCCCAGGGGGACTCACAGGGGGTAGCCAGTCCATGGTCCAAGAGATACTGTACCTCAGCCCGCATGACTTCCGTTTTGCTCGGGCTGATTCGGTAGAATGGTTGGCGAATCGGCTGGGTGTCAGGTAGCAGTTGGATGTCGTGCCGAGTACAGTACACTCTTGGGGGTCATCTCGAAACAACTTGATATTCTCTGACGAGTTTGATTAGTGGAGCACTATTATCGTCCTGGAAATGATGTTGAAGGTTAGTAAGGATTTCCGAGTTAGAGAGCGCTGTCTCAGTGTCAGTGCTCTCGGAAGGAGAAGCAGGAAGGTCTCACTGTGGCTGTATGGACTGTAAATGAGGTGAAATTGGTTAACACAGTGGGAGGAACCCCATGGTAGGGCTTGAGTAAATTAATGTGGCACAGCTGGGTCTTCCGCCGCCTATCGGGGTGCTCGAGAACGTAGTTGAAGTTGTTCCGGCACTCCTTAACACGGTAGGGTCCTGAGAAACTGTTCTGTAAAGGAGAACCTGGGATAGGGAAATAGGCAAGCACTAAGTCTCCTGGTGTAACTTCCTTACCTTGCAGTGCTGGTCGTAACGAGTCTTCATCCTCTCCTGGGCTTCTGTAGGTTGTTGCTGGCAAAGGAATGGACCCTCTTAGAATGTGTCGGAGATTTGGAGATACTGGGGCACACTCTGATGCTCACTGAAGGTGTCATCAAGTAGAATCCTTGAAAGCCTTGAGAGGTGTACGGCACTTACGTCCGTAGAGCATCTCATAAGGAGATACTCCTAGTGACTCGTTGGGAGACTTCTGAAAATACACATGATGAGATCAATTTGCCTATCCCAATCCTTTGAGGTTCATTACAG
>WNGS01016821.1:27091-43543 GCA_020271785.1 Procambarus virginalis | reverse complement strand
CCAGTCCCACCCTGGGAGTCCCAGTACTCCAGCCACACCCTGGGAGTCCAGTACTCCAGTCCCACCCTGGGAGTCCCAGTACTCAGCCAAACCCCTGGGAGTCCCACTACTCCAGTCCCACCCGGGAGTCCCAGTACTCCAGCCACACCCTGGGAGTCCCACTACTCCAGTCCCACCCTGGGAGTCCCAGTACTCCAGTCCCACCCTGGGAGTCCCACTACTCCAGTCCCACCCTGGGAGTCCCAGTAACTCCAGCCACACCTGGGAGTCCAGTACTCCAGTCCCACCCTGGGAGTCCCAGTACTCCAGCCACACCCTGGGAGTCCCAGTACTCCAGTCCCACCCTGGGAGTCCCACTACTCCAGCCACACCCTGGGAGTCCCACTACTCCAGTCCCACCCTGGGAGTCCCAGTACTCCAGCCACACCATGGGAGTCCCAGTACTCCAGTCCCACCCTGGAGTCCCAGTACTCCAGCCACACCCTGGGGTCCCACTACACCAGTCCCACCCTGGGAGTCCCAGTACTCCAGTCCCACCCTGGGAGTCCCACTACTCCAGCCACACCCTGGGAGTCCACTACTCCAGCCACACCCTGGGAGTCCCACTACCCAGTCCCACCCTGGGAGTCCCACTACTCCAGCCACACCCTGGGAGTCCCACTACTCCAGCCACACCCTGGGAGTCCCAGTACTCCAGTCCCACCCTGGGAGTCCCAGTACTCCAGCCACACCCTGGGAGTCCCAGTACTCCAGCCTCACCCTGGGAGTCCCACTACTCCAGCCACACCCTGGGAGTCCCACTACTCCAGCCACACCCTGGGAGTCCCACTACTCCAGCCACACCCAGTAAATAATTGTCGTTGATAATCACCAACAGGTCAGCGAGGTGGGTCTGATTTACACAAATCTTCTCACGTCTACACTACAGTAAATTGTGTTCTCAGTTTGCCATTATCCTGCATGACATAGGCCGCAGTTGCTTGTACTAGTGCGTGACTAGTGAAGCCTTTGGTGTACACTGGAAATATATTCACAAATAGTAACTTGCTGCTTCTAAAGTGACGCTGAGCCTCGTCCTGCTCTACCAGGACCTCACTCACCTCATGTCCTACAACTGGTCTGATAAATTGTCTTCTGTTCCCCTCAGGTGACGGGGCAAGAGCTTCACATTCATCTCTTAATTACTGAACTACAGGAAGGGAAGGGAAGGGAATTATCAGGGGGGGAAGCGCCAAGCCACTACAAGTATATATAGCACTTGGAAGGGGTCAGGATAAGGATTTGATGAGATGAGACGGAGGGAAGCAATGGTGCTCAACCACTTGGACGGGCACCATTAGCGGAAGCTTTTAATGAAGCCTTAGCCTACGCTACATGATGGAGAATCACTCACAGTTTGTCTTAATACAGCTGCTGCAGATCCATAGTCTCTTGACTTAAGAGTCTTTCAGAATGCTGCAACATTTCATCAATGCAGCTGACATTGCAGAGCAGCGTTGACGGTTCTCCTCTCGAAGTTCCAGCGTGTTGCAAGCGTGCTGGGAGTCTGCTGGCCAGCACCACTCTCCACTGTGGCCACTCTTTGTGCAGACTTTGGCAGAACTGTTGCTATACCTGGCAAGCTGTCAGACAATATTGGAACATTGGTGTTAGTAAATGTGCATGTAGGCTGGCATCTAGGCTGGCATCTAGGCTGTCATCTAGGCTATTGTCTAAGCCGGCATCTAGGCTATCACCTAGGCCGGCATCTAGGCCGTCATCTAGGCTGTCATCTAGGCTGTAAACTAGGCTGTCATCTAGGCTGTCATCTAGGCCGTCATCTAGGCTGTCATCTACGCTATCATCTAGGCCGGCATCTAGGCTATCATCTAGGCTGTCATCTAGGCCGGCATCTAGGCTGTCATCTAGGCCGGCATCTAGGCTGTCATCTAGGCTATCGTCTAAGCCGGCATCTAGGCTATCATCTAGGCCGGCATCTAGGCCGTCATCTAGGCTATCATCAAGGCCGGCATCTAGGCTATCATCTAGGCTGGCATCTAGGCTATCATCTAGGCTGTCATCTAGGCTGTCATCTAGGCTGTCATCTAGGCCGGCATCTAGGCTGTCATCTAGGCCGGCATCTAGGCTGTCATCTAGGCTATCGTTAAGCCGGCATCTAGGCTATCACCTAGGCCGGCATCTAGGCCGTCATCTAGGCTGTCATCTAGGCTGTCATCTAGGCTGTCATCTAGGCTGTCATCTAGGCCGGCATCTAGGCTGTCATCTAGGCTGTCATCTAGGCTGTCATCTAGGCTGTCATCTAGGCCGGCATCTAGGCTGTCATCTAGGCTGTCATCTAGGCCAGCATCTAGGCTGTCATCTAGGCTGTCATCTAGGCTATCATCTAGGCTGGCATCTAGGCTGTCATCTAGGCTGTAAACTAGGCTGTCATCTAGGCTGTCATCTAGGCCGTCATCTAGGCTGTCATCTACGCTATCATCTAGGCCGGCATCTAGGCTATCATCTAGGCTGTCATCTAGGCCGGCATCTAGGCTGTCATCTAGGCCGGCATCTAGGCTGTCATCTAGGCTGTCATCTAGGCCGGCATCTAGGCTGGCATCTAGGCTGTCATCTAGGCCGTCATCTAGGCTGTCATCTAGGCTGTCATCTAGGCTGTCATCTAGGCTTTCATCTAGGCTGTCATCTAGGCTGTCATCTAGTCTGTCATCTAGGCTGTCATCTAGGCTGTCATCTAGGCTGTCATCTAGGCTGTCATCTAGTCTGTCATCTAGGCTGTCATCTAGTCTGTCATCTAGGCTATCATCTAGGCTGTCATCTAGGCTGTCATCTAGGCTGTCATCTAGTCTGTCATCTAGGCTGTCATCTAGGCTGTCATCTAGGCCGGCATCTAGGCCGTCATCTAGGCTGTCATCTAGGCTGGCATCTAGGCCGTCATCTAGGCTGTCATCTAGGCTGTCATCTAGGCCAGCATCTAGGCTGTCATCTAGGCTGTCATCTAGGCTGTCATCTTGACTGGCATCTAGGCTGTCATCTAGGCTGTCTCCTAGGCTGTAATCTACGCTGGCACCTAGGCTGTCATCTAGGATGTCATCTAGGCTGTCATCTAGTCTGTCATCTAGGCTGTCATTTAGGCTGTCATCTACGCCGGCACCTAGGCTGTCATCTAGGCTGTCATCTAGGCTGTCATCTAGTCTGTCATCTAGGCTGTCATCTAGTCTGTCATCTAGGCCGTCATTTAGGCTGTCATCCAGGCTGTCATCTAGGCTGTCATCTAGGCTGTCATCTAGGCCAGCATCTAGGCTGTCATCTAGGCTGTCATCTAGGCTGTCATCTAGGCTGTCATCTTGACTGGCACCTAGACTGTCATCTAGGCTGTCATCTAGGCTGTCATCTAGGCTGTCATCTAGGCCGTCATTTAGGCTGTCATCCAGGCTGTCATCTAGGCTGTCATCTAGGCCGTCATCTAGGCTGTCATCTAGGCTGTCATCTAGGCTGTCATCTAGGCTGTCATCTAGGCTGTCATCTGGGCCGTCATTTAGGCTGTCATCTAGGCTGGCATTTAGGCTGTCATCTAGGCTGGCATTTAGGCTGTCATCTAGGCTATCATCTACGCTGTCATCTAGGCTGTCATCTAGGCCGGCATCTAGGCTGTCATCCAATGCAGGCATCTAGGCCGGCATCTAGGCTGTCATCTAGGCTATCATCTAGGCTGTCATCTAGGCTGTCATCTAGGCTGTCATCTAGGCTGTCATCCAGGCTGTCATCTAGGCTGTCATCTAGGCTGTCATCTAGGCTGTCATCTAGGCTGTCATCTAGGCTGTCATCTAGGCCGGCATCTAGGCTGTCATCTAGGCTGTCATCTAGGCTGTCATCTAGGCTGTCATCTAGGCTGTCATCTAGGCTGTCATCTAGGCTGTCATCTAGGCTTTCATTTAAGACGGCAACTAGGCTGTCATCTAGGCTGTCATCTAGGCTATCATCTAGGCTGTCATCTAGGCTCTCATCTAGGCTGTCATCTAGGCTGTCATCTAGGCTGTCATCTAGGCTGTCATCTAGGCTGTCATCTAGGCTGTCATCTAGGCTGTCATCTAGTCTGTCATCTAAGCCGGCATCTAGGCTATCATCTAGGCTGTCATTTAGGACGGCAACTAGGCTCTCATCTAGGCTATCATCTAGGCTGTCATCTAGACTATCATCTAGGCTGGCACCTAGGCTGTCATCTAGGCTGTCATCTAGGCCGGCATCTAGACCGTCATCTAGGCCGGCATCTAGGCTGTCATCTAGGCTGTCATCAAGGCTGTCATCTAGGCCGGCATCTAGACCGTCATCTAGGCCGGCATCTAGGCTGTCATCTAGGCTATCATCTAGGCCGGCATCTAGGCTGTCATCTAGGCTGTCATCTAGGCTGTCATCTAGGCCGTCATCTAGACCGTCATCTAGGCCGGCATCTAGGCTGTCATCTAGGCTGTCATCTAGGCTGTCATCTAGGCCGGCATCTAGGCTGACATCTAGGCCGGCATCTCGGCCGGCATCTAGGCTGTCATCTAGGCCGTCATCTAGACCGTCATCTAGGCCGGCATCTAGGCTCTCATCTAGGCTGTCATGTTGGCTGTCATCTAGGCCGGCATCTAGGCTACCATCTAGGCTGTCATCTAGGCCGGCATCTAGGCTGTCATCTAGGCTGTCATCTAGGCTGTGATCTAGGCTGTCATCTAGACCGGCAACTAGGCTGTCATCTAGGCCGGCATCTAGGCTGTCATCTAGGCCGGCATCTAGGCTGTCATCTAGGCTGTCATCTAGGCTGTCATCTAGGCTGTCATCTAGGCTGTCATGTTGGCTGTCATCTAGGCCGGCATCTAGGCTGTCATCTAGGCTGTCATCTAGGCCGGCATCTAGGCTGTCATCTAGGCTGCCATCTAGGCTGTCAACTAGGGTGGCATCTAGGCTGTCATCTAGGCAAGCATCTAGGCTGTCATCTAGGCCGGCATCTAGGCTGTCATTTAGGCTGTGTTCTAGGCTGTCATCTAGGCCGGCATCTAAGCTGTCATTTAGGCTGCCATCTAGGATGTAATCTAGGCTGTCATCTAGGCTGTCATCTTGGCTGTCATCTAGGCCGGCATCTAGGCTGTCATTTAGGCTGTGTTCTAGGCTGTCATCTAGGCCGGCATCTAAGCTGTCATTTAGGCTGTCATCTAGGATGTAATCTAGGCTGTCATCTAGGCTGTCATCTTGGCTGTCATCTAGGCCGGCATCTAGGCTGTCATCTAGGCCGGCATCCAGACTGTCATTTAGGCTGTCATCTAGGCCAGCACCTAGGCTGTCATCTAGGCTGTCATCTAGGCCGGCATCTAGGCTGTCATCTAGGCCGGCATCTAGGCTGTCATTTAAGCTGTCATCTAGGCTGTCATCTAGACTGTCATCTAGGCTGTAATCTAGGCTGTCATCTAGGCTGTCATCTGGACTGTCGTCTAGGCTGACATCTAGGCTGTCATCTAGGCTGTCATCTAGGCTGTCATCTAGGCTGTCATCTAGGCTGTCATCTAGGCTGTCATCTGGACTGTCGTCTAGGCTGACATCTAGGCTGTCATCTAGGCTGTCATCTAGGCTGTCATATAGGCTGTCATCTAGGCTGTCATCTAGGCTGTCATCTGGACTGTCGTCTAGGCTGACATCTAGGCTGTCATCTAGGCTGTCATCTAGGCTGACATCTAGGCTGTCATCTAGGCCGGCATCTAGGCTGTCATCTAGGCCGGCATCCAGACTGTCATTTAGGCTGTCATCTAGGCCAGCACCTAGGCTGTCATCTAGGCTGTCATCTAGGCCGGCATCTAGGCTGTCATCTAGGCCGGCATCTAGGCTGTCATTTAAGCTGTCATCTAGGCTGTCATCTAGACTGTCATCTAGGCTGTAATCTAGGCTGTCATCTAGGCTGTCATCTGGACTGTCGTCTAGGCTGACATCTAGGCTGTCATCTAGGCTGTCATCTAGGCTGTCATCTAGGCTGTCATCTAGGCTGTCATCTAGGCTGTCATCTGGACTGTCGTCTAGGCTGACATCTAGGCTGTCATCTAGGCTGTCATCTAGGCTGTCATCTAGGCTGTCAGCTAGGCTGTCATCTAGGCTGTCATCTGGACTGTCGTCTAGGCTGACATCTAGGCTGTCATCTAGGCTGTCATCTAGGCTGACATCTAGGCTGTCATCTAGGCTGTCATCTAGGCTGTCATCTAGGCTGTCATATAGGCTGTCATCTAGGCTGTCATATAGGCTGTCATCTAGGCTGTCATATAGGCTGTCATCTAGGCTGTCATATAGGCTGTCATCTAGGCTGTCATCTAGGCTGTCATCTAGGCTGACATCTAGGCTGTCATCTAGGCTGTCATATAGGCTGTCATCTAGGCTGTCATATAGGCTGTCATCTAGGCTAGCATCTAAGCGACGCTGTAAATGCTTCACTGAGTTCACTGGACATGTTCGACAAAGGAGTAATAAAACTTTTAATTATTCAAAGGAATTTTATTACCACTAGCAACACATGACATCTCATTAGTACAGCTTGGTGAGTACAGGTAAATGACCCTAGCTAGGTGAGTACAGCTAGGTGAGTACAGGTAAATGACCCCAGCTAGGTGACCCCAGCCAGGTGACCCCAGCCAGGTGACCCCAGCTGCACAGTGAGAGCTGGAAACAGAGGGAGGAGGAGGAGGCAGACCTTGAGGAATGCAGAGAGGAAGAGATGGGAGACATGTGAGCGATATATGGTACACTTAGCGAGGCGGGAACGACCTGGTGGTGCCGAGGTTGGCCTTCACTGTCACCCTTATCTCCCCTCATCCTCCATACCAAATACCAAACTTGGTTGACGACGGTCCGGTTATCCCGCCACCACACTGTATGGTCGCGACNAATACACACAGGTGTGACACACAGGTGTAATACACACACAGGTGTGACCACTGGTGTAATACACACACAGGTGTGACACACAGGTGTGACACACAGGTGTAATACACCACAGGTGTGACACACAGGTGTGACACACAGGTGTGACACACAGGTGTAATACACACACAGGTGTGACACACAGGTGTGACACACTGGTGTAATACACACACAGGTGTGACACACAGGTGTGACACACTGGTGTAATACACACACAGGTGTGACACACAGGTGTAATACACACACAGGTGTGACACACAGGTGTGACACACGATATATATAAATGATCTCCCAGAGGGACTAGACTCGTTGCCCATGTTGGCTGACGATGCCCACATTATGAGAAGGATTAAGACAGGAAGATAGTGTGAGGCTACAACATGACCTGGACAAACTGAAGGAATGGTCCAACACACCCAAGTAAATGTAAGGTAATGAAACTAGGTGGAGGAATCTTGTGTCCGCCTCACCACAGGAGGCCAGACACAGGATACATAATGGTAGATTAAGTCCTTCATGAAGCGGACAGAGAGATAGATCTAGGAGTTGATATCACACCAAACCTGTCTCCTGAAGCCCACATAAATATAATAATATCGGCGGCGTATGCGAGGCTGGCTAATATCAGAACAGCCTTCAGGAACCTGTGTAATGAATCATTCAGAACCTTGTATATCACATATGTCAGACCAATCCTGGAGTATGCGGCCCCAGCATGGAGCCCGTACCTTGTCAAGCACAAGACGAAGCTGGGAAAAGTTCAGAGGTATGCCACTAGGCTAGTCCCAGAACTAAGAGGCATGAGTTACGAGGAAAGGCTGCGTGAAATGCACCTCACGTCGCCGGAAGACAGAAGAGCTCGGGGAGACATGATCACCACATACAAAATTCTCAAGAGAATTGACAGGGTAGACAATGATGGATAACTTAACAGGATGGTACACGCACAAGGGGACACAGGTGGAAGCTGAGTACCCAAATGAGTCACACGAGGCTGACTCCATACACAGTGTCATATGTAGATATGATAGAGCTCGAAATGTTAAGGACTCTGTACACCAGTAGATTGACAGTTGAGAGGCGGGACCAAAGAGCCGAAGCTCAACCCCCGCAAGCACGACCAATATTCGTAAACCGCTTAAAAGTTAGATCATTTTAGTAGAGTATTGAAGCACCTTACCTGGAACTCTTCGTGCTTGAATAGTGGTGCTGCAGTGGTGGTGCTTCACTGGTGGTGTTGCTTCACTGGTGGTGCTTCACTGGTGGTGCTGCAGTGGTGGGGCTGCAGTGGTGGGGCTGCAGTGGTGGTGCTTCACTGGTGGTGTTGCTTCACTGGTGGTGCTTCACTGGTGGTGCTGCAGTGGTGGGGCTGCAGTGGTGGGGCTGCACTGGTGGTGCTTCACTGGTGATGCTGTAGTG
This sequence comes from Procambarus virginalis, assembly GCA_020271785.1. Lineage (NCBI taxonomy): Eukaryota > Metazoa > Arthropoda > Malacostraca > Decapoda > Cambaridae > Procambarus > Procambarus virginalis. The sequence goes on along the minus strand of WNGS01016821.1, from coordinate 35,185 downwards.
GTGGTGCTGCAGTGGTGGTGCTTCACTGGTGGTGCTTCACTGGTGGTGCTTCACTGGTGGTGCTGCAGTGGTGGTGCTTCAGTGGTGGTGCTTCACTGGTGGTGTTGCTTCACTGGTGGTGCTTCACTGGTGATGCTGCAGTGGTGGTGCTGCAGTGGTGATGCTTCACTGATGGTGCTGCACTGGTGGTGCTGCAGTGGTGGTGCTTCACTGGTGGTGCTTCACTGGTGGTGCTTCACTGGTGGTGCTGCAGTGGTGGTGCTTCACTGGTGGTGCTTCACTGGTGGTGCTTCACTGGTGGTGCTGCAGTGGTGGTGCTGCAGTGGTGGTGCTTCACTGGTGGTGCTTCACTGGTGGTGCTTCACTGGTGGTGCTTCACTGGTGGTGCTGCAGTGGTGGTACTGCAGTGGTGATGCTTCACTAGAGGTGCTTCACTGGTGGTGCTTCACTGGTGGTGCTTCACTGGTGGTGCTTCACTGGTGGTGCTTCACTGGTGGTGCTTCACTAGAGGTGCTTCACTGGTCGTGCTTCACTAGAGGTGCTTCACTGGTCGTGCTTCACTAGAGGTGCTTCACTGGTCGTGCTTCACTAGAGGTGCTGCACTGGTGGTGCTTCACTGGTCGTGCTTCACTGGTGGTGCTTCACTGGTGGTGCTTCACTAGAGGTGATTCACTGGTCGTGCTTCACTAGAGGTGCTTCACTGGTCGTGCTTCACTGGTCGTGCTTCACTAGAGGTGCTTCACTGGTCGTGCTTCACTAGAGGTGCTGCACTGGTGGTGCTTCACTGGTGATGCTGCACTGGTGGTGCTTCACTGGTGGTGCTGCACTGAAGGTGCTTCACTGGAGGTGCTTCACTGGAGGTGCTTCACTGGTGGTGCTGCACTGGAGGTGCTTCACTGGTGGTGCTGCACTGGAGGTGCTTCACTGGTGGTGCTGCACTGGTGGTGCTTCACTAGAGGTGCTTCACTGGTGGTGCTGCACTGAAGGTGCTTCACTGGAGGTGCTTCACTGGAGGTGCTTCACTGGTGGTGCTGCACTGAAGGTGCTTCACTGGAGGTGCTTCACTGGAGGTGCTTCACTGGTGGTGCTTCACTGGAGGTGCTTCACTGGTGGTGCTGCACTGGTGGTGCTTCACTGGAGGTGCTTCACTGGTGGTGCTTCACTGAAGGTGCTTCACTGGAGGTGCTTCACTGGTGGTGCTTCACTGAAGGTGCTTCACTGGAGGTGCTTCACTGGTGGTGCTTCACTGGTGGTGCTTCACTGGTGGTGCTTAATTCACTGGTGGTGCTTCAGTGGTGGTGCTTCACTGGTGATAATTCACTGGTGGTGTTTCAGTGGTGGTGCTTCACTGGTGATAATTCACTGGTGGTGCTTCACTGGTGGTGCTTCAGTGGTGGTGCTTCAGTGAGAGCGTAGCCAGGTGCAGGTGCTTGAGGAATGAGCGTTGCCAGGAAGCCTGAAGCACAGCCGCCAGCATGACCCGAGGACAGGGACAACAACCTGGCAGGTCAAGCCGTGGCTGGCGGTGACGTCAGAGGGCGGCGCAGAGCGGGTGGCGCAGGGCGGGTGTGGGCGTAGTGACGGGTTGCGGGACGGCAATGAGTCCGGCGCGCAGCTCGAGCGTGGACGCACTGGGTGGGTGAGGGCGCGCAGGGTGGGTATGGGCGCCCAGGGTGGGTGTGGGCACTCAGGGTGGGCGTGGACACACAGGGGTGGGTGTGGGCGCGCACTGTGGGCTGTGGGCGCGCAATGGGTGTGGGGGCAGGACGGGCGTGTTGGCGCAGAGCGGGGTGTGGGCGGCCAACGTTGTCTAGCTGGCGGTGGTGAGTGTTGTTGCTTTATATAGACGGAAGGTGGCTGGCCTCCCCACTCGCACTCCTCACACGACACTCCTTCCTCTAACCTCTCCCTCCCTCATAACTCCTTGGCAACACCCCAGCCTCACCTCTCATGCTTGGCCTGCCTCACCTCTCATGGTTGGCCTGCCTCACCTCTTATGGTTGGCCTGCCTCACCTCTCATGGTTGGCCTGCCTCACCTCTCATGGTTGGCCTGCCTCACCTCTCATGGTTGGCCTGCCTCGCCTCTAATGTTTGGCCTGCCTCACCTCTCATGGTTGGCCTGCCTCACCTCTCATGGTTGGCCTGCCTCACCTCTCATGGTTGGCCTGCCTCACCTCTCATGGTTGGCCTGCCTCACCTCTTATGGTTGGCCTGCCTCACCTCTTATGGTTGGCCTGCCTCACCTCTTATGGTTGGCCTGCTTCACCTCTCATGGTTGGCCTGCCTCACCTCTTATGGTTGGCCTGCCTCACCTCTCATGGTTGGCCTGCCTCACCTCTCATGGTTGGCCTGCCTCACCTCTCATGGTTGGCCTGCCTCACCTCTTGTTGGCCTGCCTCACCTCTCAAGGTTGGCCTGCCTCACCTCTTATGGTTGGCCTGCTTCACCTCTCATGGTTGGCCTGCCTCACCTCTCATGGTTGGCCTGCCTCACCTCTTGTTGGCCTGCCTCACCTCTCATGGTTGGCCTGCCTCACCTCTTATGGTTGGCCTGCCTCACCTCTCATGGTTGGCCTGCTTCACCTCTCATGGTTGGCCTGCCTCACCTCTCATGGTTGGCCTGCCTCACCTCTCATGGTTGGCCTGCCTCACCTCTTATGGTTGGCCTGCTTCACCTCTCATGGTTGGCCTGCCTCACCTCTCATGGTTGGCCTGCTTCACCTCTCATGGTTGGCCTGCCTCACCTCTCATGGTTGGCCTGCCTCACCTTTCATGGTTGGCCTGCCTCACCTCTTACGGTTGGCCTGCCTCACCTCTCATGGTTGGCCTGCCTCACCTCTCATGGTTGGCCTGCCTCACCTCTCATGGTTGGCCTGCCTCACCTCTCATGGTTGGCCTGCCTCACCTCTTACGGTTGGCCTGCCTCACCTCTCATGGTTGGCCTGCCTCACCTCTCATGGTTGGCCTGCCTCACCTCTCATGGTTGGCCTGCCTCACCTCTCATGGCTGGCCTGCCTCACCTGTCATGGCTGGCCTGCCTCACCTGTCGTGGTTGGCCTGCCTCACCTCTCATGGTTGGCCTACCTCACCTCTCATGGTTGGCCTGCTTCACCTCTCATGGTTGGCCTGTTTCACCTCTCGTGATTAGCCTGCCTCACCTGTCATTGCTGGCCTGCCTCATTTATCATTGTTGGCCTGCCTCACTTGTCATGGTTGGCCTGCCTCATCTCTGATGGTTGCCTAATCTCGCATGTCGGGGATGGCCTGCCGCACCTCTCATGATTGGCCTGCCTCACTTCTCATGATTGCCCTGCCTCACCTGTCACTGTTGACCTGCCTCACCTCTTAGAATTAGCCTGCCTCACCTCTCAGGATTAGCCTGCCTCACCTATCATGGCTGGCCAGCGTCACCTCTCATGGTCGGCCTGCCTCACCACTCATGGTTGGCCTGCCTCACAAGTCATGGTCGCCCTGCCTCACCTGTCATAGTTGGCCTGCTTCTCCTGTCATGGTCGCCCTGCCTCACCTGTCATGGTTGGCCTGCCTCTCCTTTCATGGTTGGCCTGCCTCACCTCTTACGGTTGGCCTGCCTCACCTCTCATGGTTGGCCTGCCTCACCTCTCATGGTTGGCCTGCCTCACCTCTCATGGTTGGCCTGCCTCACCTCTCATGGTTGGCCTGCCTCACCTCTTACGGTTGGCCTGCCTCACCTCTCATGGTTGGCCTGCCTCACCTCTCATGGTTGGCCTGCCTCACCTCTCATGGTTGGCCTGCCTCACCTCTCATGGTTGGCCTGCCTCACCTCTCATGGCTGGCCTGCCTCACCTGTCATGGCTGGCCTGCCTCACCTGTCGTGGTTGGCCTGCCTCACCTCTCATGGTTGGCCTACCTCACCTCTCATGGTTGGCCTGCTTCACCTCTCATGGTTGGCCTGTTTCACCTCTCGTGATTAGCCTGCCTCACCTGTCATTGCTGGCCTGCCTCATTTATCATTGTTGGCCTGCCTCAGTTGTCATGGTTGGCCTGCCTCATCTCTGATGGTTGGCTAATCTCGCATGTCGGGGATGGCCTGCCGCACCTCTCATGATTGGCCTGCCTCACTTCTCATGATTGCCCTGCCTCACCTGTCACTGTTGACCTGCCTCACCTCTTAGAATTAGCCTGCCTCACCTCTCAGGATTAGCCTGCCTCACCTATCATGGCTGGCCAGCGTCACCTCTCATTGTCGGCCTGCCTCACCACTCATGGTTGGTCTGCCTCACATGTCATGGTCGCCCTGCCTCACCTATCATGGTTGGCCTGCTTCTCCTGTCATGGTCGCCCTGCCTCACCTGTCATGGTTGGCCTGCCTCTCCTGTCATGGTTGGCCTGCCTCTCCTTCATGGTTGGCCTGCCTCACCTGTCATGGTTGGCTTGGCTCACCTCTCATGGTTGGCCTGCGTCACCTGTCATGGTCGCCCTGCCTCATCAGTCATGGTTGGCGTGCCTAACCTGTCATGGTTGGCCTGCCTCACCTGTCATGCTTGACCTACCTCACCTCTCATGGTTGGCCTGCCTCACCTCTAATGGTCGGCCTGTCTTACCTGTCATGGTTGGCCTGCCTCACCTGTCATGGGTGGCCTGCCTCACCTGTCATAGTTGGCCGGCCTCACCTATCATTTCTGGCCAACCTCACCTGTCATGTTTGGCCTGCCTCACCTTCATGATTAGCCTGCCTCACCTCTCATGGTCGGCCTGCCTCACCACTCATGGTTGGCCTGCCTCACAAGTCATGGTCGCCCTGCCTCACCTGTCATGGTTGGCCTGCTTCTCCTGTCATGGTCGCCCTGCCTCACCTGTCATGGTTGGCCTGCCTCTCCTTTCATGGTTGGCCTGCCTCACCTCTTACGGTTGGCCTGCCTCACCTCTCATGGTTGGCCTGCCTCACCTCTCATGGTTGGCCTGCCTCACCTCTCATGGTTGGCCTGCCTCACCTCTCATGGTTGGCCTGCCTCACCTCTTACGGTCGGCCTGCCTCACCTCTCATGGTTGGCCTGCCTCACCTCTCATGGTTGGCCTGCCTCACCTCTCATGGTTGGCCTGCCTCACCTCTCATGGTTGGCCTGCCTCACCTCTCATGGCTGGCCTGCCTCACCTGTCATGGCTGGCCTGCCTCACCTGTCGTGGTTGGCCTGCCTCACCTCTCATGGTTGGCCTACCTCACCTCTCATGGTTGGCCTGCTTCACCTCTCATGGTTGGCCTGTTTCACCTCTCGTGATTAGCCTGCCTCACCTGTCATTGCTGGCCTGCCTCATTTATCATTGTTGGCCTGCCTCAGTTGTCATGGTTGGCCTGCCTCATCTCTGATGGATGGCTAATCTCGCATGTCGGGGATGGCCTGCCGCACCTCTCATGATTGGCCTGCCTCACTTCTCATGATTGCCCTGCCTCACCTGTCACTGTTGACCTGCCTCACCTCTTAGAATTAGCCTGCCTCACCTCTCAGGATTAGCCTGCCTCACCTATCATGGCTGGCCAGCGTCACCTCTCATTGTCGGCCTGCCTCACCACTCATGGTTGGCCTGCCTCACATGTCATGGTCGCCCTGCCTCACCTATCATGGTTGGCCTGCTTCTCCTGTCATGGTCGCCCTGCCTCACCTGTCATGGTTGGCCTGCCTCTCCTGTCATGGTTGGCCTGCCTCTCCTTTCATGGTTGGCCTGCCTCACCTGTCATGGTTGGCTTGGCTCACCTCTCATGGTTGGCCTGCGTCACCTGTCATGGTCGCCCTGCCTCATCAGTCATGGTTGGCGTGCCTAACCTGTCATGGTTGGCCTGCCTCACCTGTCATGCTTGACCTACCTCACCTCTCATGGTTGGCCTGCCTCACCTCTAATGGTCGGCCTGTCTTACCTGTGATGGTTGGCCTGCCTCACCTGTCATGGGTGGCCTGCCTCACCTGTCATAGTTGGCCGGCCTCACCTGTCATTTCTGGCCAACCTCACCTGTCATGTTTGGCCTGCCTCACCTTTCATGATTAGCCTGCCTCACCTGTCATGGTTGGCCTGTCTCACCTCTAATGGTCGGCCTGTCTTACCTGTCATGGTTGGCCTGCCTCACCTGTCATGGGTGGCCTGCCTCACCTGTCATAGTTGGCCAGCCTCACCTGTCATTTCTGGCCTACCTCACCTGTCATGGTTGGCCTGCCTCACCTCTCATGATTGGCCTGCCTTACCTGTCACAGCTGACCTGCCTCAGCTCTCATGATTGGCCTGCCTCACTTGTCATGGCTGGCTGGCTGGCCTGCCTCACTTGTCATGAATGGCTAGCCTGCTTCACTTGTCATGGCTGTCTGGCCTGCCTAACCGCTCATGATTGGCCTGCCTTACCTCTAGTGGTTAGCCTGCCTCATCTATCATTGTTGGCCAACCTCACCTGTCATGTATTGACTGCCTCACCTCTCATGATTGGCCTGCCTCACCTGTCAATACTGGCCTGCCTGCCTCACCTCTCATGGTTGGCGTGCCTCACCTGTCATGGCTGGCCACCCTTACCTTTAACGGTTGGCCTGTCTCACCTACCTTGGTTAGCCTGTCTCACCTCTCAAGATTGGCCTGCCTCATCTATCATGGTTGCTCTGCCTCACCTGTCATGGTTGGCGTGCCTTACCTGTCATGGTTGTCCTGCATCACCTGTCATAGTTGGCCTGCCTCACCTCTCATGGTTGGCCTGCCTCACCTCTCATGGCTGGCCTGCCTCACCTGTCATGGCTGGCCTGCCTCACCTGTCGTGGATGGCCTGCCTCACCTCTCATGGTTGGCCTACCTCACCTCTCATGGTGGGCCTGCTTAACCTCTCATGGTTGCCTGCCTCACCTGTCAGGGTCGGCCTGCCTCACCTGTCATAGTTGGCCTTCCTCACTTATCATGGTTGGCCTGCCTCACCTGTCATGGCTAGCCTGCCTCACCAGTCATTGTTGTCCTGCCTCACCTGTCATGGTTGGCCTTCCTCACCTGTCATGGTCAGCCTGCCTCACCTGTAATGGTTCTTCTGCCTCACCTCTCATGATTGGCCTGCCTAACCTGTCATTTTTGGCCTGCCTCACCTCTCATTGCTGGCTTGCCTCACCTGTCATGATGTACCTGCCTCACCTGAGGTGATGTGCCTGCCTCACCTGAGGTGATGTGCCTGCCTCACCTGAGGTGATGTGCCTGCCTCACCTCGAATAGTTAGAATGCCTCACCTGCCATTTTTGGCCTGCCTCACATCTCAAGGTTGGCCTGCCTCACCTGTCATGGTTGCCCATCCTCACCTCTCATGGCTGCCCTGCTTCATCTGCCATGGTTGTCCAGCCTCACCTGTCTTGGTTAGCCTAACTCATCTGCCATGGTTTCCTTCCTCACCTTTCATAGTTGGCCTTCCTCACCTGTCATGGTTGGCCTGCCTCACCTGTCATGCTTGTCCTGCCTGTCGGAAAATCCGACACCATTTAATAATATTACATGCAATTGCAGATAATACTGCTGCTGTTGTATACACAAGTTAACCCATAGAAAATGTAGCTTGTAGTGGAATTTTCCGTCAATAGAAAACGGATATCATTGCCACATACTATTATAAATTCACCAACTATTGTTGGGATTATTCTTAAATACATTAGTCATTGGACTTTTAACATCATAAAACATCTCATTTGAATAAGTTAATTATCAGTATCAAAATAGAGTAAAGGTGACCCTTCAATCAGTTACTGATATCTGGACAAAGTAGACCAGGAGCGTCAGTAGTAGGGTGGCAGCCAATGTTGTTAAGACCAGAGGCGCAGGGAGCAAATTCGGCTCCTATATTTCTCTTGGACGAAGTGTGAAGATCAAAGTAGTGGTCTTCCATCATCAACACGCTGTCAACATAATCAAGGAAGTGTTCTACCGAAACCCGTTTATCTAATCATTTTTGGCCATTAATGTTAGGTAGATATTGGGCGAACCGGTGCGAACTCGCCTCATACTAAAGTAATTAAGCCTTGGTCCTTATCATATTTAATATACAGTGTTTTCTCTGTTATAGCTGTCATATATTAGGATTCTGGCTTTACAGCTAGTGCCCTTTGACAG
>WNGS01016821.1:6145-17765 GCA_020271785.1 Procambarus virginalis | reverse complement strand
ACGATGCCCACATTATGAGAAGGATTAAGACAGGAAGATAGTGTGAGGCTACAACATGACCTGGACAAACGAAGGAATGGTCCAACACACCCAAGTAAATGTAAGGTAATGAAACTAGGTAGAGGAATCTTGTGTCCGCCTCACCACAGGAGGCCAGACACAGGATACACAATGGTAGATGAAGTCCTTCATGAACGGACAGAGAGATAGATCTAGGAGTTGATATCACACCAAACCTGTCTCCTGAAGCCCACACAAATATAATAATATCGGCGGCGTATGCGAGGCTGGCTAATATCAGAACAGCCTTCAGGAACCTGTGTAATGAATCATTCAGAACCTTGTATATCACATATGTCAGACCAATCCTTAAATATGCGGCCCCAGCATGGAGCCCGTACCTTGTCAAGCACAAGACGAAGCTGGGAAAAGTTCAGAGGTATCCACTAGGCTAGTCCCAGAACTAAGAGGCATGAGTTAGAGGAAAGGCTGCGTAAATGCACCTCACGTCGCCGGAAGACAGAAGAGTTGGGGAGACATGATCACCACATACAAAATTCTCAAGAGAATTGACAGGGTAGAAATGATGGATAACTTAACAGGATGGTACACGCACAAGGGGACACAGGTGGAAGCTGAGTACCCAAATGAGCCACACGAGGCTGACTCCATACACAGTGTCATATGTAGATATGATAGAGCTCGAAATGTTAAGGACTCTGTACACCAGTAGATTGACAGTTGAGAGGCGGGACCAAAGAGGCCGAAGCTCAACCCCCGCAAGCACGACCAATATTCGTAAACCGCTTAAAAGTTAGATCATTTACTAGTTAACGTACAACGCTCCTGTTAACGGTACAACGCTCCTGTTAACGGTACAACGCTCCTGTTAACGGTACAACGCTCCTGTTAACGGTACAACGCTCCTGTTAACGGTACAACTCTCCTGTTAACGGTACAACGCTCTGTTAACGGTACAACGCTCCTGTTAACGGTACAACGCTCCTGTTAACGGTACAACGCTCCTGTTAACAGTACAATGCTCCTGTTAACGGTAAAACTCTCCTGTTAACGGTACAATGCGGAAGTGTTTGCACGGGGGCGACGCACCAATCTGACCTGAGAACAAGAAGGGCCGCGGGGGCGACGCAGCTGTAGCTCCACCTTAATAATTTATACGGGATTGTATGTCCTTATGGACCCAAGCGCAAGTAACCTTCACACACCAGTAACGGGTATGACCTCCGAGAGATGCACAGGTGTAGCGACGCAGGTGTGGCCTCAGGTATAGGCTCACCACTCAGGCTTGCCCCCATCTCGCAAGCTATCGTTCCAAACTTACTTTTGATATATATATTTTTAAAGATTTCTCAGAAGCCACAGTGCTATCCGGAGGTCAGGAGCCTGTGCTTGTGAGCCCCAGAGACACGCAGAAAATGGCAGGTCTGGAATAGGGAAGCCGACAACTGCCATCAGATATATATATATATAGGTACAGTTATCAACTACTGTCATTATCCATAATGTTAAGGTAGTTGCTGGGAGGTTGCGGTGCGTGAGAGGTGCGGGCTGGCTGTGGGGGCCGCTGGCGGCTCCGTCCTGCTGGCCGCCGCCGCCGCAGCCTCGAGAGTAACCCAGACTCATATGTGGAGAACACCTGCCGGCAACACCGCCCCTCGATGATGACATTCTTATTCCCGGCCATGTTGTCTGTGGTGGTCTGTGGTGGTCTGTGGTGGTCTGTGGTGGTCTGTGGTGGTCTGTGTTGGTCTGTGGTGGTCTGTGGTGGTCTGTGGTGGTCTGTGGTGGTCTGTGGTGGTCTGTGGTGGTCTGTGGTGGTCTGTGTTGGTCTGTGGAGGTCTGTGTTGGTCTGTGGAGGTCTGTGTTGGTCTGTGATGGTCTGTGGTGGTCTGTGTGGTCTGTGGTGGTCTGTGGTGGTCTGTGGTGGTCTGTGTGGTCTGTGGTGGTCTGTGTTGGTCTGTGGTGGTCTGTGTTGGTCTGTGGTGGTCTGTGTTGGTCTGTGGTGGTCTGTGGTGGTCTGTGGTGGTCTGTGTTGGTGTGTGGTGGTCTGTGTGGTCTGTGTTGGTCTGTGTTGGTCTGTGGTGGTCTGTGGTGGTCTGTGGTGGTCTGTGGTGGTCTGTGGTGGTCTGTGGTGGTCTGTGTTGGTCTGTGGTGGTCTGTGGTGGTCTGTGGTGGTCTGTGGTGGTCTGTGGTGGTCTGTGTTGGTCTGTGGTGGTCTGTGGTGGTCTGTGGTGGTCTGTGGTGGTCTGTGGTGGTCTGTGTTGGTCTGTGGTGGTCTGTGGTGGTCTGTGGTGGTCTGTGTTGGTCTGTGGTGGTCTGTGGTGGTCTGTGTTGGTCTGTGGTGGTCTGTGGTGGTCTGTGGTGGTCTGTGTTGGTCTGTGGTGGTCTGTGGTGGTCAGTGTTGGTATGTGGTGGTGGTCTGTGTTGGTCTGTGGTGGTCTGTGGTGGTCTGTATGGTGGTCTGTGGTGGTCTGTATGGTGGTCTGTGGTGGTCTGTGGTGTTCTGTATGGTGGTCTGTGGTGGTCTGTGGTGGTCTGTGTTGGTCTGTGGTGGTCTGTGGTGGTCTGTGGTGGTCTGTGTTGGTCTGTGTTGGTCTGTGTTGTCTGTGGTGGTCTGTGGTGATCTGTGGTGGTCTGTGGTGGTCTGTCGTGGTCTGTGTTGGTCTGTGTTGTCTGTGGTGGTCTGTGGTGGTCTGTGTTGTCTGTTGTGGCCTGTGTTGGTCTGTTGGTATGTTGGTGGTCTGTGGTGGTCTGTGGTGGTCTGTGGTGGTCTGTGTTGTCTGTGTTGGTCTGTGTTGGTCTGTGGTGGTCTGTGTTGGTCTGTGGTGGTCTGTGGTGGTCTGTGGTGGTCTGTGGTGGTCTGTGGTGGTCTGTGGTGGTCTGTGTTGGTCTGTGGTGGTCTGTGGTGGTCTGTGGTGGTCTGTGGTGATCTGTGGTGGTCTGTGTGGTCTGTGGAGGTCTGTGGTGGTCTGTGGTGGTCTGTGTTGGTCTGTGGTGGTCTGTGGTGGTCTGTGGTGGTCTGTGGTGGTCTGTGTGGTCTGTGTGGTGGTCTGTGGTGGTCTGTGGTGGTCTGTGGTGGTCTGTGTGGTGGTTTGTAGTGGTCTGTGGTGGTCTGTGGTGGTTTGTGGTGGTCTGTGTTGGACTGTGGTGGTCTGTGGTGGTCTGTGGTGGTCTGTGTTGGTCTGTGGTGGTCTGTGGTGGTCTGTGTTGGTCTGTGGTGGTCTGTGGTGGTCTGTAGTGGTCTGTAGTGGTCTGTAGCGGTCTGTAGTGGTCTGTAGTGGTCTGTAGTGGTCTGTAGTGGTCTGTAGTGGTCTGTGTTGGTCTGTGGTGGTCTGTGGTGGTCTGTGGTGGTCTGTTGATGGTCTGTGGTGGTCTGTGTTGGTCTGTGTTGGTCTGTGTTGGTCTGTGGTGGTCTGTGGTGGTCTGTGGTGGTCTGTGTTGGTCTGTGGTGGTCTGTGGTGGTCAGTGTTGGTCTGTGGTGGTCTGTGTTGGTCTGTGGTGGTCTGTGGTGGTCTGTGGTGGTCTGTGGTGGTCTGTGTTGATCTGTGGTGGTCTGTGGTGGTCAGTGTTGGTCTGTGGTGGTCTGTGTTGGTCTGTGGTGGTCTGTGGTGGTCTGTGGTGGTCTGCATGGTGGTCTGTGGTGGTCTGTATGGTGGTCTGTGGTGGTCTGTGGTGTTCTGTATGGTGGTCTGTGGTGGTCTGTGGTGGTCTGTGTTGGTCTGTGGTGGTCTGTGGTGGTCTGTGGTGGTCTGTGTTGGTCTGTGTTGTCTGTGGTGGTCTGTGGTGATCTGTGGTGGTCTGTGGTGGTCTGTCGTGGTCTGTGTTGGTCTGTGTTGTCTGTGGTGGTCTGTGGTGGTCTGTGGTGGTCAGTGTTGTCTGTTGTGGCCTGTGTTGGTCTGTGTTGGTATGTTGGTGGTCTGTGGTGGTCTGTGGTGGTCTGTGTTGTCTGTGTTGGTCTGTGTTGGTCTGTGGTGGTCTGTGTTGGTCTGTGGTGGTCTGTGCTGGTCTGTGGTGGTCTGTGGTGGTCTGTGTTGGTCTGTGGTGGTCTGTGGTGGTCTGTGGTGATCTGTGGTGGTCTGTGTGGTCTGTGGAGGTCTGTGGTGGTCTGTGGTGGTCTGTGTTTGTCTGTGGTGGTCTGTGGTGGTCTGTGGTGGTCTGTGTGGTCTGTGTGGTGGTCTGTGGTGGTCTGTGGTGGTCTGTGGTGGTCTGTGGTGGTCTGTGTGGTGGTCTGTGGTGGTCTGTGGTGGTCTGTGTTGGTCTGTGGTGGTCTGTGGTGGTCTGTGGTCGTCTGTGTGGTCTGTGTGGTGGTCTGTGGTGGTCTGTGGGGGTCTGTGTGGTGGTCTGTGGTGGTCTGTGTGGTGGTCTGTGTTGGTCTGTGGTGGTCTGTAGTGGTCTGTAGTGGTCTGTAGTGGTCTGTAGTGGTCTGTGTGGTCTCTGTGGTGGTCTGTGGTGGTCTGTGGTGGTCTGTTGTGGTCTGTGGTGGTCTGTGGTGGTCTGTGTTGGTCTGTGGTGGTCTGTGTGGACTGTGGTGGTGTGTGTTGGTCTGTGTTGGTCTGTGGTGGTCTCCCGCAGGGTCACGCTGTTTGGGTATGCTGCAGGGTCACGCTGCGGGGTATGCTGCACGGTCACGCTGCGGGGTATGCTGCAGGGTCACGCTGCGGAGTATGCTGCAGGGTCACGCTGTGGGGTATACTGCAGGGTCACGCTGTGGGGTATGCTGCAGGGTCACGCTGCGGGGTATGCTGCAGGGTCACTCTGCGGGGTATGCTGCAGGGTCACGCTGCGGGGTATGCTGCAGGGTCACGCTGTGGGGTATGCTGCAGGGTCACGCTGCGGGGTATGCTGCAGGGTCACGCTGCGGTGTATGCTGCAGGGTCACGCTGTGGGGTATGCTGCAGGGTCACGCTGTTGGGGTATGCTGCAGGGTCACGCTGTTGGAGTATGCTTCAGGGCCACACTGTGGGGTATGCTGGAGGGTCACGCTGTTGGAGTATGCTGCAGGGTCACGCTGTTGTAGTATGCTGCAGGGTCACGCTGTTGGAGTATGCTGCAGGGTCACGCTGTTGGGGTATGCTGCAGGGTCACGCTGTTGGAGTATGCTTCAGGGTCATGCTGTTGGGGTATGCTGCAGGGTCAAGCTGTTGGAGTATGCTGCAGGGTCACGCTGTGGGGTATGCTGCAGGGTCACGCTGTTGGAGTATGCTGCAGGGTCACACTGTGGGGTATGCTGCAGGGTCACGCTGTGGGTATGCTGCAGGATCACGCTGTTGGAGTATGCTGTAGGGTCACGCTGTTGGAGTATGCTGCAGGGTCACACTGTTGGAGTATGCTGCAGGGTCACGCTGTTGGAGTATGCTGCAGGGTCACGCTGCTGGTTATGCTGCAGGATCACGCTGTTGGAGTATGCTGCAGATCACGCTGTTGGAGTATGCTGTAGGGTCACGCTGTTGGAGTATGCTGCAGGGTCACACTGTTGGAGTATGCTGCAGGGTCACGCTGTTGGAGTATGCTGCAGGTCACGCTGTTGGTTATGCTGCAGGATCACGCTGTTGGAGTATGCTGCAGGGTCACACTGTTGGAGTATGCTGCAGGGTCACGCTGTGGGGTGTGCTGCACGGTCACGCTGTGTGGGTATGCTGCAGGGTCACGCTGCGGGGTATGCTGCACGGTCAACGCTGCGGGTATGCTGCACGGTCAACGCTGCGGGGTATGCTGCAGGGTCACGCTGCGGGGTATGCTGCAGGGTCAACGCTGCGGGGTATGCTGCAAGGTCAACGCTGCGGGGTATGCTGCAGGGTCACGCTGCGGGGTGTGCTGCACGGTCAACGCTGCGGGGTATGCTGCAGGGTCACGCTGTGGCGTATGCTGCAGGGTCACGCTGCGGGGTATGCTGCAGGGTCACGCTGTTGTGTATGCTGCAGCAGGTCACGCTGCGGGGTATGCTGCAGGGTCACGCTGTGGGGTATGCTGCAGGGTCACGCTGCGGGGTATGCTGCAGGGTCACGCTGTGGGGTATGCTGCAGGGTCACGCTGCGGGGTATGCTGCAGGGTCACGCTGTGGGGTATGCTGCAGGGTCACGCTGCGGGGTGTGCTGCACGGTCAACGCTGTGGGGTATGCTGCAGGGTCACGCTGTGGGGTATGCTGCAGGGTCACGCTGCGGGGTATGCTGCACGGTCAACGCTGTGGGGTATGCTGCAGGTCACGCTGCGGGGTATGCTGCAGGGTCACGCTGCGGGGTATGCTGCAGGGTCACGCTGTGGGGTATGCTGCAGGGTCACGGTGTTGGAGTATGCTGCAGGGTCACGCTGTGGGGTATGCTGCAGGGTCACGCTGTGTGGTATGCTGCAGGGTCACGCTGTGGGGTATGCTGCAGGGTCACGCTGTTGTAGTATGCACTGTTGGAGTATGCTGCAGGGTCACGCTGTTGGAGTATGCTGCAGGGTCACACTGTTGGAGTATGCTGCAGGGTCACGCTGTTGGAGTATGCTGCAGGGTCACACTGGTGGAGTATGCTGCAGGGTCACGCTGTTGGAGTATGCTGCAGGGTCACGCTGCGGGGTGTGCTGCACGGTCACGCTGCGGGGTATGCTGCACGGTCAACGCTGCGGGGTATGCTTCAGGGTCACGCTGCGGGGTATGCTGCAGGGTCAACGCTGCGGGGTATGCTGCAGGGTCACGCTGTGGGGTATGCTGCAGGGTCACGCTGTGGGGTGTGCTGCACGGTCAACGCTGCGGGTATGCTGCAGGGGTCACGCTGCGGGGTATGCTGCAGGGTCACGCTGTGGGGTGTGCTGCACGGTCAACGCTGCGGGGTATGCTGCAGGGTCACGCTGCGGGGTATGCTGCACGGTCAGCTGCGGGGTATGCTGCAGGGTCACGCTGCGGGGTATGCTGCAGGGTCACGCTGCGGGGTATGCTGCAGGGTCAACGCTGCGGGGTATGCTGCAGGGTCACGCTGCGGGGTGTGCTGCACGGTCAACGCTGCGGGGTATGCTGCAGGGTCACGCTGTGGGGTATGCTGCAGGGTCACGCTGCGGGGTATGCTGCAGGGTCACGCTGTTGGTATGCTGCAGGGTCACGCTGCGGGGTATGCTGCAGGGTCACGCTGTGGGGTATGCTGCAGGGTCACGCTGCGGGGTATGCTGCAGGGTCACGCTGTGGGGTATGCTGCAGGGTCACGCTGCGGGGTATGCTGCAGGGTCACGCTTGGGGTATGCTGCAGGGTCACGCTGCGGGGTGTGCTGCACGGTCAACGCTGTGGGGTATGCTGCAGGGTCACGCTGTGGGGTATGCTGCAGGGTCACGCTGCGGGGTATGCTGCACGGTCAACGCTGTGGGGTATGCTGCAGGTCACGCTGCGGGGTATGCTGCAGGGTCACGCTGCGGGGTATGCTGCAGGGTCACGCTGTTGGGGTATGCTGCAGGGTCACGCTGTTGGAGTATGCTGCAGGGTCACGCTGTGGGGTATGCTGCAGGGTCACGCTGTGGGGTATGCTGCAGGGTCACGCTGTGGGGTATGCTGCAGGGTCACGCTGTGGGGTATGCTGCAGGGTCACGCTGTTGTAGTATGCACTGTGGGGTATGCTGCAGGGTCACGCTGTTGGGGTATGCTGCAGGGTCACACTGTTGGGGTATGCTGCAGGGTCACGCTGTGGGGTATGCTGCAGGGTCACACTGTGGGTATGCTGCAGGGTCACGCTGTTGGAGTATGCTGCAGGGTCACGCTGCGGGGTGTGCTGCACGGTCACGCTGCGGGGTATGCTGCACGGTCACGCTGCGGGGTATGCTGCAGGGTCACGCATCGGGGTATGCTGCAGGGTCAACGCTGCGGGGTATGCTGCAGGGTCACGCTGTGGGGTATGCTGCAGGGTCACGCTGTGGGGTGTGCTGCACGGTCAACGCTGCGGGGTATGCTGCAGGGGTCACGCTGCGGGGTATGCTGCAGGGTCAAGCTGTGGGGTGTGCTGCACGGTCAACGCTGCGGGGTATGCTGCAGGGTCACGCTGCGGGGTATGCTGCACGGTCACGCTGGGGTATGCTGCAGGGTCACGCTGCGGGGTATGCTGCAGGGTCACGCTGTCGGGTATGCTGCACGGTCAACGCTGCGGGGTATGCTGCAGGGTCACGCTGCGGGGTATGCTGCAGGGCCACGCTGTTGGAGTATGCTGCACGGTCAACGCTGCGGGGTATGCTGCAGGGTCACGCTGTGGGTGTGCTGCACGGTCAACGCTGCGGGGTATGCTGCAGGGTCACGCTGTGGGGTATGCTGCAGGGTCACGCTGTGGGGTATGCTGCAGGGTCACGCTGTGGGGTATGCTGCACGGTCAACGCTGCGGGGTGTGCTGCACGGTCAACGCTGCGGGGTATGCTGCAGGGTCACGCTGTCGGGGTATGCTGCACGGTCAACGCTGCGGGGTATGCTGCAGGGTCACGCTGCGGGGTATGCTGCAGGGTCACGCTGCGGGGTATGCTGCACGGTCAACGCTGCGGGGTATGCTGCAGGGTCACGCTGTGGGGTATGCTGCAGGGTCACGCTGCGGGGTATGCTGCAGGGTCACGCTGTTGGGTATGCTGCAGGGTCACGCTGCGGGGTATGCTGCAGGGTCACGCTGTGGGGTATGCTGCAGGGTCACGCTGCGGGGTATGCTGCAGGGTCACGCTGTGGGGTATGCTGCAGGGTCACGCTGCGGGGTATGCTGCAGGGTCACGCTGTGGGGTATGCTGCAGGGTCACGCTGCGGGGTGTGCTGCACGGTCAACGCTGTGGGGTATGCTGCAGGGTCACGCTGTGGGGTATGCTGCAGGGTCACGCTGCGGGGTATGCTGCACGGTCAACGCTGTGGGGTATGCTGCAGGTCACGCTGCGGGGTATGCTGCAGGGTCACGCTGCGGGGTATGCTGCAGGGTCACGCTGTGGGGTATGCTGCAGGGTCACGCTGTTGTATGCTGCAGGGTCACGCTGTGGGTATGCTGCAGGGTCACGCTGTGGGGTATGCTGCAGGGTCACGCTGTGGGGTATGCTGCAGGGTCACGCTGTGGGGTATGCTGCAGGGTCACGCTGTTGTAGTATGCACTGTTGGAGTATGCTGCAGGGTCACGCTGTTGGAGTATGCTGCAGGGTCACACTGTTGGAGTATGCTGCAGGGTCACGCTGTTGGAGTATGCTGCAGGGTCACACTGTGGAGTATGCTGCAGGGTCACGCTGTTGGAGTATGCTGCAGGGTCACGCTGCGGGGTGTGCTGCACGGTCACGCTGCGGGGTATGCTGCACGGTCAACGCTGCGGGGTATGCTGCAGGGTCACGCTGCGGGGTATGCTGCAGGGTCAACGCTGCGGGGTATGCTGCAGGGTCACGCTGTGGGGTATGCTGCAGGGTCACGCTGTGGGGTGTGCTGCACGGTCAACGCTGCGGGGTATGCTGCAGGGGTCACGCTGCGGGGTATGCTGCAGGGTC
The DNA here is from genome assembly GCA_020271785.1 of Procambarus virginalis. Classification (NCBI taxonomy): domain Eukaryota; kingdom Metazoa; phylum Arthropoda; class Malacostraca; order Decapoda; family Cambaridae; genus Procambarus; species Procambarus virginalis. The sequence goes on along the minus strand of WNGS01016821.1, from coordinate 8,289 downwards.
ACGCTGTGGGGTGTGCTGCACGGTCAACGCTGCGGGGTATGCTGCAGGGTCACGCTGCGGGGTATGCTGCACGGTCAGCGCTGCGGGGTATGCTGCAGGGTCACGCTGCGGGGTATGCTGCAGGGTCACGCTGCGGGGTATGCTGCAGGGTCAACGCTGCGGGGTATGCTGCAGGGTCACGCTGCGGGGTATGCTGCAGGGTCACGCTGCGGGGTATGCTGCAGGGTCACGCTGCGGGGTATGCTGCAGGGTCACGCTGTCGGGTGTGCTGCACGGTCAACGCTGCGGGGTATGCTGCAGGGTCACGCTGTGGGGATGCTGCAGGGTCACGCTGTTGGGTATGCTGCAGGGTCACGCTGTTGGGTATGCTGCACGGTCACGCTGCGGGGTATGCTGCAGGTCACGCTGCGGGGTATGCTGCAGGGTCACGCTGTCGGGTGTGCTGCACGGTCAACGCTGCGGGGTATGCTGCAGGGTCACGCTGCGGGGTATGCTGCAGGGTCACGCTGCGGGGTATGCTGCACGGTCAACGCTGCGGGGTATGCTGCAGGGTCACGCTGTGGGGTATGCTGCAGGTCACGCTGCGGGGTATGCTGCAGGGTCACGCTGTGGGTGTATGCTGCAGGGTCACGCTGCGGGGTATGCTGCAGGGTCACGCTGCGGGGTATGCTGCAGGGTCACGCTGTGGGGTATGCTGCAGGGTCACGCTGTGGGGTATGCTGCAGGGTCACGCTGTGGGGTATGCTGCAGGGTCACGCTGTGGGGTATGCTGCAGGGTCACGCTGCGGGGTTGCTGCACGGTCACGCTGTGGGGTATGCTGCAGGGTCACGCTGTGGGGTATGCTGCAGGGTCACGCTGCGGGGTATGCTGCACGGTCACGCTGTGGGGTATGCTGCAGGTCACGCTGCGGGGTATGCTGCAGGGTCACGCTGCGGGGTATGCTGCAGGGTCACGCTGCGGGGTATGCTGCAGGGTCACGCTGTTGGGTATGCTGCAGGGTCACGCTGTGGGGTATGCTGCAGGGTCACGCTGTGGGTATGCTGCAGGTCACGCTGTGGGGTATGCTGCAGGGTCACGCTGTTTGCAGTTGCACTGTTGGGTATGCTGCAGGTCACGCTGTGGGGTATGCTGCAGGTCACGCTGCGGGGTATGCTGCAGGGTCACGCTGCGGGGTATGCTGCAGGGTCACGCTGCTGGGGTATGCTGCAGGGTCACGCTGTGGGGTATGCTGCAGGGTCACGCTGCGGGTATGCTGCAGGGTCACGCTGCGGGGTATGCTGCAGGGTCACGCTGCGGGGTATGCTGCAGGGTCACGCTGTGGGGTATGCTGCAGGTCAACGCTGCGGGGTATGCTGCAGGGTCACGCTGTGGGGTATGCTGCAGGGTCACGCTGTGGGGTGTGCTGCACGGTCAACGCTGTGCGGGGTATGCTGCAGGGTCACGCTGCGGGGTATGCTGCAGGGTCACGCTGTGGGGTATGCTGCACGGTCAACGCTGCGGGGTATGCTGCAGGGTCACGCTGCGGGGTATGCTGCACGGTCACGCTGCGGGGTATGCTGCAGGGTCACGCTGCGGGGTATGCTGCAGGGTCACGCTGCGGGGTATGCTGCAGGTCACGCTGCGGGGTATGCTGCAGGGTCACGCTGCGGGTATGCTGCAGGGTCACGCTGTGGGTATGCTGCAGGGTCACGCTGTGGGGTATGCTGCAGGGTCACGCTGCGGGGTATGCTGCAGGTCACGCTGTGGGGTATGCTGCAGGGTCACGCTGTGGGGTATGCTGCAGGGTCACGCTGTGGGGTATGCTGCAGGGTCAACGCTGCGGGGTATGCTGCACGGTCACGCTGTGGGGTATGCTGCAGGTCACGCTGCGGGGTATGCTGCAGGGTCACGCTGTGGGGTATGCTGCAGGGTCACGCTGCGGGGTATGCTGCAGGGTCACGCTGTGGGTATGCTGCAGGTCACGCTGTGGGGTATGCTGCAGGGTCACGCTGTGGGGTATGCTGCAGGGTCACGCTGTGGGGTATGCTGCAGGTCACGCTGTGGGGTATGCTGCAGGGTCACGCTGCGGGGTATGCTGCACGGTCACGCTGTGGGGTATGCTGCAGGGTCACGCTGTTGGGTATGCTGCAGGGTCACGCTGTGG
>WNGS01016810.1:0-24901 GCA_020271785.1 Procambarus virginalis | reverse complement strand
CATATTCATGTCGTACCTAGGTAGCCAGAAGCACTTCTCGCTAATATGCAATGCCCGATTTGCCTAACTAAGCCAAGTTTTTTCATGAAATGTTTACTATATATTATATATAGATATATTATTCTATATATATATATATATATATTAATATATATATTATAATTATATATGTTTTATTAATATGACCGAAAAAGTAAGATTAATAATTCTAACACGAATTTTCTCAATTTTCCTTATGTTTGTTTTTACTGATGACGGTAATTAAAAATCAATTCTCCAAAATTCATTCTTTATTTCTTAGTCTGACGCGACACTTGAGCGCGTTTCGTAAACTTATTACATTTTCAAAGACTTTAGTTACACACACACAGAACAACTATAACTGAACAGAGTTTAAATACCTGCATTTGGGTGAGGTGACATGTTACAATGGTTTGGGTGAGGTGAGACAAACACAGAACACGAAACAATGGGTATAAGGAAGAATAGATCTGTAACTGCAGAAGGCCTATTGGCCCGTATTTCTTGATGTTTCTATATTGGAGCGGAGTCTTGAAGTGGGTAGAATATAGTAGTGCGTTAATTGGCTGTTGATTGCTGGTGTTGACTTCTTGATGTGTAGTGCCTCGCAGATGTCAAGCCGCCTGTTGTCGCTGTATCTATCAATGATTTCTGTGTTGTTTTTTAAGATTTCTCTGGTGATGGTTTGGTTGTGGGAAGAGATTATATGTTCCTTGATAGAGCCCTGTTGCTTATGCATCGTTAATCGCCTGGAAAGAGATGTTTTTGTCTTGCCTATATATTGAGTTCTTTGGGGCTTACAGTCCCCAAGTGGGCATTTGAAGGCATAGACGACATTGGTCTTTCAAAGCGTTCTGCTTTGTGTCTGGAGAGTTTCTCATGAGTAGGTTGGCAGTTTTCTTGGTTTTATAGTAAATCGTCAATTGTATCTTCTGATTTTTGTCTGTAGGGATAACGTTTCTATTAACAATATCTTTCAGGACCCTTTCCTCCGTTTTATGAGCTGTGGAGAAGAAGTTCCTGTAAAATAGTCTAATAGGGGTATAGGTGTTGTGTTAGTTGTATCTTCAGAGGTTGCATGGCGTTTCACTTTCCTTCTTATGATGTCTTCATGAAACCATTGGAGAAGCCGTTTTGACTAGGACCTGCCTTACTCTACAGAGTTCTTCGTCGACTTGCTTCCATTCTGAGCTGTGGCTGAGAGCACGGTCGACATAAGCGTTAACAACACTCCTCTTGTACCTATCTGGGCAGTCACTGTTGGCATTTAGGCACATTCCTATGTTTTTTTCCTTAGTGTAGACTGTAGTGTGGAAACCTCCGCTCCTTTCCATGACTGTTACATCTAGAAAGGGCAGCTTCCCATCCTTCTCCATCTCGTAAGTGAAACGTAACACAGAATTCTGCTCAAACGCTTCTTTCAGCTCCTGCAGATGTCTGACATCAGGTACCTGTGTAAAAATGTCGTCAACATACCTGCAGTATATGGCCGGTTTCAAGTTCAAGTCGACTAAGACTTTTTCCTCAATAGTACCCATGTAGAAGTTTGCAAACAGGACGCCTAGGGGAGAACCCATAGCGACCCCATCTACTTGCTTATACATGTGCCCATCCGGGCTCAAGAAGGTGTCCTCCTTAGTACAAGCTTGGAGTAGTTTCCTCAGGATATTTTCTGGCATGTCAAGGGGAGTACATGCCGGGTCTCGATACACTCGGTCCATTATCATCCCGATTGTTTCATCCACAGGTACGTTGGTGAACAGTGATTCTACGTCCAACGAGGCTCTTATCCCTGTAGCCCGTGTTCCCCGCAGTAAGTCAACAAATTCCTTCGGGATTTCAGGCTGAAGTTGCACGGGACATAAGGAGTCAGTAAGCCGTTGAGTCGTTTCGCCAGTCTGTACGTGGGTGTGGGTATCTGGCTGATAATTGGCCGAAGTGGGTTTCCAGGCTTATGCGTCTTGACGTTTCCATACGCATCCAGGTTTATATTCTCCAATAATCTTTGGCAGGTGGAGTCCGGATTTCTTGGCATTCACAGTTTCAATCAACTTGTTGACCTTTGTTTTCAATTCGGCTGTAGTGTCCTTCGTTACCCTTTGGAATTTAGTTTGGTCAAGAGTATGTGGTTCATTTTCGCCAGATATTCGTCTTTCTTAAGGATGACGTATATTGGCGACTTGTCGCCTCTCCTGACAACTATCTCCTTGTTCTCACGAAGGCTCTTGGCTGCCGCTTTGAGCTCGGGTCTATGGTACTTCTGTAGTTGCCTCGATTCTTTCCTCCTTCTGCGATAATTTCAGCTTGTAAGGTGTCTTTGGTGTGACCTTCTCCACCAAAGACCACCTTACAAGCTGAAATTATCGCAGAAGGAGGAAAGAATCGAGGCAACTACAGAGTACCATACTGACCCCCAGCTCAAAGCGGCAGCCAAGAGCCTTCGTGAGAACAAGGAGATAGTTGTCAGGAGAGGCGACAAGTCGCCAATATACGTCATCCTTAAGAAAGACGAATATCTGGCGAAAATGAACCACATACTCTCTGACCAAACTAAATTCCAAAGGGTAACGAAGGACACTACAGCCGAATTGAAAACAAGGTCAACAAGTTGATTGAAACTGTGAATGCCAAGAAATCCGGACTCCACCTGCCAAAGATTATTGAGAATAAACCTGGATATGCGTATGGAAACGTCAAGACGCATAAGCCTGGAAACCCACTTCGGCCAATTATCAGCCAGATACCCACACCCACGTACAGACTGGCGAAACGACTCAACGGCTTACTGACTCCTTATGTCCCGTGCAACTTCAGCCTGAATCCCCGAAGGAATTTGTTGACTTACTGCGGGGAACACGGGCTACAGGGATAAGAGCCTCGTTGGACGTAGAATCACTGTTCACCACGTACCTGTGGATGAAACAATCGGGATGATAATGGACCGAGTGTATCGAGACCCGGCATGTACTCCCCTTGACATGCCAGAAAATATCCTGAGGAAACTACTCCAAGCTTGTACTAAGGAGGCACCCTTCTTGAGCCCGGATGGGCACATGTATAAGCAAGTAGATGGGTCGCTATGGGTTCTCCCCTAGGCGTCCTGTTTGCAAACTTCTACATGGGTACTATTGAGGAAAAAGTCTTAGTCGACTTGAACTTGAAACCGCCATATACTGCAGGTATGTTGACGACATTTTTACACAGGTACCTGATGTCAGACATCTGCAGGAGCTGAAAGAAGCGTTTGAGCAGAATTCTGTGTACGTTTCACTTACGAGATGGAGAAGGATGGGAAGCTGCCCTTTCTAGATGTAACAGTCATGGAAAGGAGCGGAGGTTTCCACACTACAGTCTACACTAAGGAAACAAACATAGGAATGTGCCTAAATGCCAACAGTGACTGCCCAGATAGGTACAAGAGGAGTGTTGTTAACGCTTATGTCGACCGTGCTCTCAGCCACAGCTCAGAATGGAAGCAAGTCGACGAAGAACTCTGTAGAGTAAGGCAGGTCCTAGTCAACAACGGCTTCTCCAATGGTTTCATTGAAGACATCATAAGAAGGAAAGTGAAACGCCATGCAACCTCTGAAGATACAACTAACACAACACCTATACCCCCTATTAGACTATTTTACAGGAACTTCTTCTCCACAGCTCATAAAACGGAGGAAAGGGTCCTGAAAGATATTGTTAATAGAAACGTTATCCCTACAGACAAAAATCAGAAGATACAATTGACGATTTACTATAAAACCAAGAAAACTGCCAACCTACTCATGAGAAACTCTCCAGACACAAAGCAGAACGCTTTGAAAGAGACCAATGTCGTCTATGCCTTCAAATGCCCACTTGGGGACTGTAAGCCCCAAAGAACTCAATATATAGGCAAGACAAACCATCTCTTTCCAGGCGATTAACGATGCATAAGCAACAGGGCTCTATCAAGGAACATATAATCTCTTCCCACAACCAAACCATCACCAGAGAAATCTTAACAAACAACACAGAAATCATTGATAGATACAGCGACAACAGGCGGCTTGACATCTGCGAGGCACTACACATCAAGAAGTCAACACCAGCAATCAACAGCCAATTAACGCACTACTATATTCTACCCACTTCAAGACTCCGCTCCAATATAGAAACATCAAGAAATACGGGCCAATAGGCCTTCTGCAGTTACAGATCTATTCTTCCCTTATACCCATTGTTTCGTGTTCTGTGTTTGTTTCTCACCTCACCCCAAACCATTGTAACATGTCACCTCACCCAAATGCAGGTATTTAAACTCTGTTCATTATAGTTGTTCTGTGTGTGTGTAACTAAAGTCTTTGAAAATGTAATAAGTTTTACGAAACGCGCTCAAGTGTCGCGTCAGACTAAGAAATAAAGAATGAATTTTGGAGAATTGATTTTTAATTTACCGTCATCAGTAAAAACAAACATAAGGAAAATTGAGAAAATTCGTGTTAGAATTATTAATCTTACTTTTTCGGTCATATTTAATAACATATGTCTACAGGAAAGACTGCTACCAAAATATACTAATATATTATATATATAATATATATATATATATATATATATATAATATATTATATAGTCGTACCTAGTACCAACACACTTCGCAGCCTACTATGCATCCCGATTTGCCTAATAGGCCGAGAGATTTTTTTTATTTTCAATACATTGTTTCCAATTATTTATTTGAAATATTATTACATATTCTATTAAAACATAAATTATTGGCTTAGTTGTGTTAGTTTAGCTTAGGTTAAGATAGTACGTTAGTAGAGGTTATTAGGTCGGTCATTATCACGTTATTTTAACTGAATATAAACATTAACTCATACATAATGAAATGGATAACTTTATAGTTTCATAAGGAAAAATTAGAAAATATATACATTCAGAAAACTTGGCTATTAGGCAAATTGGGATTGCATATAATATAATATCTATATATAGATATATATAATATATATATATAATATAATATATATATTATATATAATATATATTTTTCGTACCTAGTACCAGAACTCACTTTTGGCCTACTATGCACGCCCGATTTGCCTAATAGCCAGTTTTCCTGAATTAATATTTTCTCAATTTTTTTTCTATGAAAAGATAAAGCTACTCATTTCATTATGTATGAGGTCAATTTTTTTTTCCTTGAGTTAAAATTAACGTAGATATATTCCGAACCTACCCAACCCTACCTAACCTAACCTAACCTATCTTTATAGGTTAGGTTAAATTAGGTAGCCGAAAAATTAGGTTAGGTTAGGTTAGGTAGGTTAGGTAGTGAAAAACAATTATTCATGAAAACTTGGCCTATTAGCAAATCGGGCCTTGCATAGTAGGCTGACAATTGCGTTCTGGCTACTAGGTACGACATCTATATATATATATATATATATATATATATTATATATTATATATATAATAATATATATATTATTTATATATATTATAATATATATATATATATATTATATATAATATATGATATATAATAGATAGTAAAGTAAAGTAAAGTATTTTGTTATATTTTGTGTTTTCGTGTTTCTTGCCTTACCACAGATTATCAGACAAGCAGTCACTCTTTTTTTTTTTATTTAAATTTAGTATATGTGGCCCAGCACTGACACCTGCTAGTTGGAAGACTGCCGACCACCATTTCCAACACGTTTCCGTCACATATAAATGGGGGCCTGTCCAGGAGCTTCACTCAGGTATTGGTAATTGTGGTAAGCATACTTGGCTTTCATTTCCCTTGCTTCCATTATTTACATTAATCATTTTTTATTTTATATGGTGCTGTGTATATTGTGCATTACGGGAATAGCATATGGTGAGAGTGAGACAACTTTGGATTACGTGGTGACTGTAGGCCGCAGTCATACTCTTAATTGGTCGTCTCCCCCTTCCGTGTTATTATCCGTGTTTAACATCTTTTGTCCCCAGATATTTCTCACTTTTTGACAGATTATCACATAGGTACCCTGGTACTGTGGTCTGTCTCCGGGTCAATAGCACCCAAGTCCTGCAATCCGACTCTAGGAGGAAAAAGAGGGCTTTAGATCCTCTAGCACGAACTATTATTGGCGAATTGGGACCTCGCCGATAGTTCTCGTCACCAGTTGACACTCGCACCCCTACTCGTCGGTCAGACTGATGGTATTTACCTAAGGTAGGGAATTGGCGTTCTTTCTTTTGAGCACAAAGTTCGCTAATTCTGTAAATACCATATTCAATTTCAGTGGGTACCTTTGCTTATGTTCTATAGTGACTTGGCAAGGTATGACTACATTTTTGGACTACCTCATTTATTTTGAAGCCATTTAGTGTTTCACTTGTATTTTAAACTCAGTTTTCACTAATTAGTAGGATTTTCTTGCCTTTATCCTCCCACAGTGAGTACCAGGTACAAGATTTCCTGCGACCTTATTCATTTACCATCTTGAATTAACTTTAATTATTAATAATTCCCCACAGGATAGGTATCAGTTGCCACGTTTCCTGTTTCTGACATTCACCATATTCTCACTATATATTCGTGTCTCCTATATTTTGCTATATTTTCACAATGTTCCGCCTACAAGCATTCAAAACAGATCCAGAAGGTGAAATAGGGACCTTACGTCACGCTAAGAGGGTCGATTTGTTAACTCTTGCACATGAGTATCACTTGGAAGTTCCCGATGGAGCCAACAAATTTGCCATTAATAATATGATACTGGATCACCTTGTGGATGAAGGTATTATAGATTCTCCTACTCATGAACAATACATTATTTCAGATAAAGATGACTTGAGAGCGATGAAGCTCAAATTGGAACTTGCCAAGATCGAGCTACAGCAACAACAGGAAGCAGCTGCAATCAGAGAACGTGAAGCTGCCCTCAGAAAGGAAGAACAAGAACGTGAAGCTGCCCTCAGAAGGGAAGAACAAGAAAGAGAAATCCGCCTCAAGGAAGGGAGGCCGCACTGAAGAAGGAAGAAAGTGAACGTGAGTTGGCCTTATACAACAGCGACTCGAGATGCAACGTGACCACGACAAACGACAGGCAGAAGCAATGCTAGAATGTCGTAACCGAGAACTCACGAGGGACGCTGCACACCAAGCTCAACTCCAACAAGCGGCAGCTAGTCTTCCTCCCAGTTTCAATATCTCCCATGCAAGTAAGTTAATGCCCCCGTTCATCGAAACGGAGGTTGATGTGTTTTTACCACTTTTGAGACCCTTGCTGATCAACTTAATTGGCCTGACGACCAATGGGCTACCCTTCTCCGAGTACATTTAACAGGTAGAGCAGCAGTCACACTCAGCACTTTGGCTTCGGAAAACGACTACACCACCCTGAAACAAGCTGTGTTGGACGCCTACCTTCTCTCCACCGAAAGCTATCGACGAAAGTTTCGTGACTACGTCAAGGCAAGTACCACCACCTTCTTAGAATTTGCTAACACCAAACGAAGATATTTCATGAAATGGCTGGAGGCAGCACATGTCTCTACTTTTTCAGAGCTTGTCAACCTCATACTGGTTGAAGAATTTTTGAGACGTGTACCTCCTCCTGTCCGCCTATACTTAGCAGACAAGGAAGAGACGGATTTAGTGAAGTGCGCGAAGTCAGCTGACACTTACAGCCTCATCCACCGGCTGACTCCAGAACCTACCAGCAAGAAGTCTTGGTACAGTTACGAGAAAGCGAGCCCAGATCAAGGTACCTCTCAACTGTACTGCAGGTATTGTCGACTATATGGACACACCATTGACAAATGTGGTAAGTCCCAATCTAAAGGTAACATCGAACCCCCTAAGTCTAAACCTACTCACCCTAAGTCCGGTAAGCCTGTAATGAATGTTGGTGTTCATGCTAATGATCTCTCTCTCTTTACCAAGCATCTATATCCAGGAACTATCTCTACCCACGGTTCAGATTCAGAGGGACGTTTCGGACTTAAGATCCTACGGGACACAGCGGCTCTACAATCGATCGTCTTGAAATCAGCTGTGCCCAACGTCGCCTACACAGGAGAGACTGTGTTCATCACTGACCTTACTGCTACAACTCCTTATCCACTTGCCAGAGTTTACCTAGATTGTCCCTTCGTGACCGGTGAAGTCCAAGTCGCCGTCAGGGAAAAGCCTTTTCCCATGCCTGGAGTGCAACTTCTCCTGGGCAACGACTTGGCAGAAGACCAACAACCAAACAACCTGATCGTCAAGGACATATCCGAGGTAAGCAACTCTGTGGTGGATAACCCGATTTTTGAACATGTTCCAGCAAAGGTTCAAGAGAGTGATGAAGGTTCTCCTCCTGTTATGGTGACCACCCGTGCTCAAGCTGCACGACCACAGCCAGCTGACTCTACTGCTACCGCTGTCCCTCAGGACCCTTCGAAACTACCCCCTAACCTGACCGCGGTGGAGTTCCGTAAGTTACAGAGAGATGATCTTACCTTGACACCATTATTCTTTCAGGCTGAAACCCAATCCGACAGTGTTCCTGGGTTCTTTATGGAGAACGAAATACTCTATCGCAGGTATAGACCCAGTAAACTGAAGGACGAGGACGATTGGGCAGACGTTGAACAACTAGTGATTCCTACCAGCCTGCGGCCCACGATTCTACACCTGGCCCACGGCGCTTTGTCACACTACGGGTTCAACAAGACTTACCATGGAATTCGACAAGACTACTACTGGCCAGGTATGGTAAACGACGTCAAAACTCATGTCAAATTATGCCACGTGTGTCAGTTAGCCGGGAAACCGAACGTTTCCATTCCCAGAGCACCACTGATACCCATCCAGGTGCCTGAGGAACCGTTCCACAAGCTCATTATCGACTGCGTTGGTCCTTTGCCTCGGACCAGTGCAGGCAATGCATATATCTTAACCATCCTGTGTCCTACCACCAGATTTCCGATAGCAGTTCCAGTGAAAAATATTACAGCTGCTACAGTGGTGAAGAATCTACTGAAAATCTTCACCCAGTATGGATTTCCGAGGGAGATTCAGAGCGACTGTGGCACCAACTTCACCAGTGATCTCTTCAAACGGACTCTGGAGGAGTTCAACATCAAACAGGTACTGTCCAGCCCCTATCATCCTGCTTCACAGGGTTCTCTCGAGCGTAGTCATCAAACCATCAAGGCACTCTTAAAAAAGTTTTGTAATGAGACCTCAAAGGATTGGGATAGGCAAATTGATCTCATCATGTGTATTTTCAGAAGTCTTCCCAACGAGTCACTAGGAGTATCTCCTTATGAGATGCTCTACGGACGTAAGTGCCGTACACCTCTCAAGGCTTTCAAGGATTCTCTACGTGATGCCACCTTCAGTGAGCATCAGAATGTGCCCCAGTATCTTCAAAATCTCCGACACATTCTAGAGAGGGTCCATTCCTTTGCCAGCAACAACCTACAGAAAGCCCAGGAGAGGATGAAGACTCGTTACGACCAGCACTGTAAAGTAAGGAAGTTTACACCAGGAGACTTAGTGCTTGCCTATTTCCCTATCCCAGGTTCTCCTTTACAGAACAGGTTCTCAGGACCCTACCGTGTTAAGGAGTGCCGGAACAACTTCAACTACGTTCTCGAGACCCCCGATAGGCGGCGGAAGACCCAGCTGTGCCACATCAATTTACTCAAGCCCTACCATGGGGTTCCTCCCACTGTGTTAACCAATTTCACCTCATTTACAGGTCCATACAGCCACAGTGAGACCTTCCCTGCTTCTCCTTCCGAAAGCACTGACACTGAGACAGCGCTCTCTAATTCAGAAATCCTTAATGACTTTCACCATCATTTTCAACACCATAATTGTGCTCCTTTATCATATTCTAATACTTCTCTCGCATCGCCAGATATCCAGTCTCCCATCCTCCATAGCGACGCCAGTGGTACCGGCAACGTGGGTGACCTAGTACAACAAGGCGACGAGACTATACATACCAACTACCATAAACGACACCACGAGCAACAAGGAGCTACTCGTCGTCCTGAACGAGCAACACTTTGCTCCATACCAGCAAAGTACTCAGTCCACCACCATCTACATGGACCACAACCATCTTCATTTCCTACAGACAGCCCAACTCAACCATCGACTACTTCTATAATGGGCTTGCCAGCTACATCATCTCAGCCTGGAGATTGCTACACCCAGAAGTCTGACTACATCATATCAGACGCCCTCTCCAGTCACTGAGGTAGAGGCAGCTCCACCTCCCACTCTACCTCCCATGAACGTGACTCAACCAGAACCGCAGGCTTCGGGGGAGAGTTGTGACGATAATCTCTTCCCAGAGATTGAGCCTGCTATCTCCTTAATTCATCACGTTCTCAACAATATGCAAGATACGTTTTGTAGTGGCTTAACGTATATATCAAGACAGCCACACGCACCTCAACTCCCTCCTTCCCCCTCTCCAGCACCTGCTGCACACCTGGTCGACGCGCCGAACCTTCAACTGCCTAACTAGCGACTTGCGGCCGTCCAGCGTTCTCATTGGCCGCCAACCAACACACCACTCCCGTTCCTCGCCAATCACAATCATCGCCAGTTATTGTTGGAGTCCCTTGCATTTCTGCCAGCCAGAATATATCTCGTGCTCCTGCTATGAACACCTGAATTTGACCCACCTCGTGTGATCAAATAAGAGGTTCTTAGCTAGCGCATATATTCCCAGCACCATTTTATTTTGTTAACGTAACCAGTTCCCCCCTTTTCACTTTGTTATAATTTTATATATTTTTCTTTTACATTATATTATATATGCCAAGGTATCGTCTTTATTTTATTTTGTGTTTTCTATATTAAAGTAAAGTATTTTGTTATATTTTGTGTTTTCGTGTATCTTGCCTTACCACAGATTATCAGACAAGCAGTCACTCTTTTTTTTTCCTTTTTTTTTATTTAATTTAAGTATATGTGGCCCAGCACTGACACCTGCTAGTTGGAAGACTGCCGACCACCATTTCCAACACGTTACCGTCACAATATATATATATATATATATATATATATATATATATATATATATATATATATATATATATATATATATATAATATATATATATATATATATATATAATATATATATATATATTATAGGGACCCACAGCCTCAGAGAGGGAACACAGAGCATTCAGGGAAAAACTTGCCATTTAACTCTGAATACATAAGAGTGTTCGCTTCTCCTACCACCCCCCTATAATATATATATATATATATATATATATATATATATATATATATATATATATATATATATATATTATATAATATATATATATATATATATATACCTGTGGGCGCCACAGGGAACGGACGCTGGGAGGAGGCTCTGCCGGCCATGTGCCATTATCTTGTGACATCCTGACCTCACGGGCCCAGACTCAACAGTGTGCAGTGTGAACATACTGGGAAGGTGTGAGAGTGGCGGGAAGTGTCCAGGGTGAACTATCGCAACCAAAACCAATCAAACAAGTGGATTGGCAGTGTGAAATCATCTGAACCTCCAGTGAGGGCCAACAAGGGCGCCCTGAAGGGCTCCCTCGGTTATGGTGGTGGGTGGGGGGATGGGGTGTTGTTGTGTGGTCAGTCGAGGGGGTGACCCGTGTGTAAGTGTGTTATGAAAATATCCCTGAAAAATAGATACCTCGGCTCTCGGGAAACAGGTATCGTGTTTTAAGTGCATCGAGTTCACAGTGAACCAGATTACAAGTGTATGATATTGTGCAGTGATATATCATGAAATTATACAAACATGTTAGTGTCACCCTCTGACCCCCCCCCCCATACCCGTCCAGCGCCCGCCCAGCGCCCACCCAGCGCCCGCCCAGCGCCCACCCAGCGCCCGCCCAGCGCCCGCCCAGCGCCCGCCGATGTCGCAGGTCACGACTGACAGCCAGGCTTCTCTCAGCCAAGAGGAGCCATCAAGCGACGACAGGTACGGCACATGCCAAGTGTGTGACAAGGTGTGGAGACTCAAGCGTAACGGAGATGTGCGCAAGCATGCTCACAACGGAACCAATTGTCCGGGTATGTGGCGCCCTCCCAAAGAGGGTATCAATCAAGGCCCCACTCCAGCAGTCAGGGAAAACACCTCCAACAGCTTCATTCGACTGAGAATCTACTAGAAGCCATCAAAGCAACATCGGTTGGAACCTTGCAGCACATCCCCAAAGCTGCCCGGCCCCAGGCAGCAGCCAAACTATCCAGCCTCTTGAAAAAGGTCAATGACTCCCCCGGAACTATCCAAGCATGGCGCAACCTTCTCCTGTTTGGAAACATATGTCTAGCTGTCCCTGCAAGGAGAGACAAATCACTAGCTTCCTCAGTCATTATGGCTATAAATAGTTTTCCTAGAGAGGACAACCAGGCACCCCTCCCCACCCGTGCCAAAAACACCCACCGCAGGAAAGGTATCAACAGCAGAACCGAGGCATCCAAAATGAGAGCAACAGTCAGCAAGAAAATAGAAGAAGGCAACACAATAGGGGCAATCAGAGTCATCACCAGTGAAGACACAGTTGCCACCAGGGATGCCGATACAGCACAAGCCCTGAGGGAAAAACACCCACCCAGAGCTCCTCGTGACGACAGTGTTCCCCTAGTCGGTGTCACCAGAGCAGAACCCCTGTGTGTGCTCGAATCCATGGTGCATAAAGCAGCTTTATCCTTCCCACCAGGATCAGCAGGTGGGTTCACAGGACTAAGACCCAACCACATCAAACAAATGCTCAACCCTGCATTGGAGACATTGCACAGGGCCTCCTGGTGGAACTAACTAGATTCGCCAACACATGTCTAGCTGGCAACATACCAGAGACCATACGGCCTCTCTTTTTTGGCGCTACCCTCTGTGCCCTGAGGAAAAAAGATGGAGGAATCAGACCGATAGCTGTGGGCAATTCACTCCGGCGTCTCGTCGCTAAGGCTGCTGCTAGAGCAGTTAGTCAGGCAGCAGCCGACATGCTGAAGCCAAAACAGCTTGGGTTTGGCATTCCCCAAGGGTGTGAGGCAGCGGCTCATGCAGCTAGAGCCTACATTGCCAACATTACGGATGAAAAAGCCCTGATAAAGCTGGACTTCAAAAATGCTTTCAATCTGGTTAGAAGGGATGCAGTACTCAATGCGGTTCATCGCCTTTTTCCTTCCCTCTACCCGTTTGTAAACTCATGCTACAGCAAGAATCTAACTCTGCTTTTTGGGGAACATGAAATCGAATCACAAGAAGGTGTCCAACAGGGTGACCCCCTTGCTCCTTTTCTTTTCTGCCTAGTCATCAAGGAAGTCACCGATAACCTGTCCAGTGAGCTCAACATTTGGTTTTTGGACGATGGTACTCTAGCCGGCTCCCCAGACTCACTCTTGGACGACATAAGAATAATTCAGGAGCAAGGAGCAAGCCTAGGCCTCACCCTGAACCCTTCCAAGTGCGAAATAACCTCCACCAACCAGCACATAATAGAGCAAATAAAGGTTGTTTTGCCTGACATTCATACAACCAACCCTGAGGACAGCACACTCCTAGGTGCTCCTCTTGGAAGGAATGCCATCGACGAGGTCCTTGGTAAGAAGATCACTGACCTGAAGAGGATGAACGAGAGGATTGAAGACATCGATGCCCATGATGCACTTTACCTCATCACCAGATGCTTGTCCCTCCCCAGGCTGACCTACTTTCTAAGATGTTCGCCATCTTTCAACAATATTAAATTAGAAGAGTACGACAGCTTGCTGAAATCAACACTAGAAAAAGCCCTCAATCTTTCCCTCAGCGACTCACAGTGGAAACAGGCCTCCCTTCCTGTCAGACTCGGGGGCCTTGGCGTGCGCACAGCAACACAAATTGCTGTACCAGCGTTCCTGTCCTCTTCAGTGGGGTCTGACAACTTGGTGAAGGAAATCCTACCTGAGCACCTAGTTCAACAGGCAGGGGTACATGATCCCAGCTTCACAGACTGCACAACCAAATGGGTCTCTCTCGCAGGACCAGCACCCCAACCACCGCCTTCTGAAGCCCATAAGCAATCCAGCTGGGATCGCCCCATTGCCGACCAAGAAGCTGCGACTTTGCTAGAAGCTGCGACAACACCACATGACACTGCCCGACTTAGAGCTGTAGCAGCTCCCCATGCAGGTGATTTCCTATTAGCAACCCCAATGTCAGCAACCGGCACCCGTCTCACACCGCAGGCCCTCCGAATTGCCGTGGCTCTCCGTCTCGCTGCCCCAATCCACACCGAATACAGGTGTATTTGCGGCGAGGCAGAGGCCGACAGGTACGGACGGCATGGCCTTCTCTGCCAAAGGACAGGAGGATGGCATGCAAGACACGGCGAGGTCAATGACATTATTAAGAGAAGCCTTACCACAGCCGGTTGTCCAGCAGAGAGAGAGCCCCGTTACCTAATGTCCCGCAACTCTGATGAGCCTGTCGGTCGCCCAGACGGAATCACGGTGAACCCCTGGAAGAATGGTAGACAGTTGGTGTGGGACTACACTTGCGTTTCAACTTTAGCCAATACCTATGTTGACTTCAGTGCTACTCAAGCAGGAGGAGCTGCCAATCACCGGGAAGCGGCCAAGTCACGTAAATACAGAGACCTTGAGCACCACTACAATTTTGTCCCCATTGCCTCAGAGACACTTGGTGCCTGGGGTAAAAGTGCTGCTAGCTTTTTGAAGGAGTTGGGGTCTAAGCTAATCGAAACAACTAGAGACCCTAGAGCTGCCAGTTTTCTTTTTCAGCGCCTTAGTGTGGCAATCCAGAGAGGAAATGCTCACTGCATCCATGGTTCCTGCCCGCCATCTGAGGAGCTGGAGGAGCTATTCAACTTGTGACAAGCAGCCTTGTACCCTGCATGTAATCAATATTGTAACTTTTTTGTGTAATGACATTTTCAAATAAAGTTAGATAAATATACACACATACCAAAAGAATAGGGGTGGTAGGAGAAGAAAATATCAAAGTGTTCAGTGAGGATCCACAAGGTCTTCTCTGAGTACTCTTTATTTTCTTCTCCGAGGCTATGGGTCCCTACACTTGCACCAGAGGTGGTACCCCTTCTAGGTTTATATATATAATATATATATATATATATATATATATATATATATTATATATATATATATATATATATATATATATATATATATATATCGTACCTAGTAGCCAGAACGCACTTCTCAGCCTACTATGCAAGGCCCGATTTGCCTAATAGCCAAGTTTTCCTGAATTAATATATTTTCTCTAATTTTTTCTTATGAAATGATAAGCTACCCATTTCATTATGTATGAGGTCATTTTTTTTATGGAGTTAAAATTAACGTAGATATATGACCGAACCTAACCAACCCTACCTAACCTAACCTAACCTATCTTTATAGGTTAGGTTAGGTTAGGTAGCCGAAAAAGTTAGGTTAGGTTAGGTTAGGTAGGTTAGGTAGTCGAAAAACAATTAATTCATGAAAACTTGGCTTATTAGGCAAATCGGGCCTTGCATAGTAGGCTGAGAAGTGCGTTCTGGCTACTAGGTACGACATATATAATATATATAATAATATATATATATATATATATATATATATATAATAATATATATATATATATATATATATATATATAAGATATATATATATATTATATTAGAATATTTTGGTAGCAGTCTTTCCTATAAACATATATTATTAATATGACCGAAAAATAAGATTATTAATTCTAACACGAATTTTCTCAATAATTCTTATGTTTCTTTTCACTGTCAATGGTAATTGAAAATCACTTCTCCAAAATTCATTTTTATTTCTAGTCTGACGTGACACTTGAACACGTTTCGTAATAACTTATTACATTTTCAAAGACTTTAGTTTACACACACACCACTATAACCTGCAAACACTAACAGAGTTCTACTATGCTATAATTTAAACGGCTTTCATTTTATACCTGCATTTGGGTAAGGTGATATGTTACAACAGTTTTGGATGAGGTGAAAACAAACTTTCAACATGAGACAGAACACAAACAATGGGTAATATGGGTAAATTAAATGGAAGAACGGAAGTAACTGCAAAGGGCCTATTGGCCCATATTTCTTGATGCTTCTATATTGGTGCGGAGTCTTGAAGTGGGTAGAATATAGTTGTGCATTAATTGGCTGTTGATTGCTGGTGTTGACTTCTTGATGTGTAGTGCCTTGCAGATATCAATCCGTCTGCAATCGCTGTATCTATCGATGATTTCTGTGTTTTTTGTTAAGACTTCTATGGTGATGGTCTGGTTGTTGGAGGAGATTATATGTTCCTTAATGGAGCCCTGTTGCTTATGCATCGTTAATCGCCTGGAAAGAGATGTTGTTGTCTTGCATATATACTGAGTTCTTTGAGGCTTACAGTCCCCAAGTGGGCATTTGAAGGCATAGACGACAATGGTCTCTTTTAAAGTGTTCTGCTTTGTGTCTGAAGAGTTTCTCACGAGTAGGTTGGCCGTTTTTTTTTTTTTATAGTAAATCGTCAATTGTATCTTCTGATTTTTGTCTGTAGGGATAACGTTTCTATTAACAATATCTTTCAGGACCTTTTCCTCCGTTTTATGAGCTGTGGAAAAGAAGTTCCTGTAAAATAGTCTAATTGGGGGTACAGGTGTTGTGTTAGATGTCTTTTGTAGCTTGCATGGCGTTTCACCTTCCATCTTATGATGTCTTCAACGAAACCATTGGAGAAGCCGTTGTTGACTAGGACCTGCCTTACCCTACAGAGTTCTTCATCGACTTGCTTCCATCATGAGCTGTGGCTGAGAGCACGGTTGACATAAGCGTTAACAACACTCCTCTTGTACCTGTCTGGGCAGTCACTGTTGGCATTGAGGCATATTCCTATGTTTGTTTCCTTAGTGTAGACTGCAGTGTGGAAACCTCCGCTCCTTTCCATAACTGTTACATCTTCAAAGGGCAGCTTCCCATCCTTCTCCATCTCGTAAGTGAAACGCAACACAGAATTCCGCTCAAATGCCTCTTCAGCTCCTGCAGATGTCTAACATCAGATACCTGTGTAAAAATGTCATCAACATACCTGCAGTATATGGCCGGTTTCAAGTTCATGTCGACTAAGACCTTTTGTTCGATGGTACCCATGTAGAAGTTCGCAACAGGACACCTAGGGGAGAACCCATGGCGACCCCGTCTACTTGCTTATACATGTGCCCATCCGGGCTCAAGAAGGTGCCTCTTTAGTACAAGCTTGGAGTAGTTCCCTTAAAATGTTTTCTGGTATGTCAAGAGGAGTACAGACCGGATCACGATACAGATCATGTTTCGGCTGAAACAATTGGGATGATAGCGGACAGAGTGTATCGTGATCCGGCCTGGTCTACAAGATTTCTTTAAGCCCGTTAATGACAATTTGAATTATGCGATTGTAAATGCTTTTTCGTTCAAGCGTTAGCTTAGGAATATTTGACTGCACTTTCGACAACAGATCACCCGTGTTGTAATTTTGTTCACGACACAATTCTACATCGAACGAAGCAGCAGCAGATCGATTAAGTGATGGTATTTCCAACTGATTCAGAATTTTGTTCACGATTTCTAAGCACAAATCTTCAATCATTATGAACGCCTCGTTGTAGATTTTTGCTGTGAAATCCATGTTCATATTTGGATTTTCCTTGAGTATTCGACTGATAATATCTTCAGCCGTGTGCGATTTATATTTCTCCCATAACTCTGTTGGAGATGAAGGAGAGCAGGCGGTCAATATGATTGCAAACAATGCACGAATTTGATTTGGGTGTGACGTGTTGGACGCATATTAATGCATACATCCCAGTGTCGGACATTCTCAAATAAATTCAGAGCTTGACACGCACTACAGAAAGTGGCATGTGTAACGCCGTTGACAAATCCCTAAATGTTGGAAAAACATTGGACCAGGCACATTTACCAACAGCATGCGAAGACAGAAGCATTCGTCCTGATTGGGATGCACGGTGTACAGTCTGCCTATCGTAGTTTGTTTGAATATGCCAGGTTGTCCATCGACGCGCTCTCCTTGTTTGCGTCGTTCAAATGATTTTCTACTGGCATTCCATGTGTAATACATAGGCTCTTCCGAATACAGCAGTGTTTTCGCAAATGCGTCATTTTGACATAACGTGAAGAAAGCAGTTAACGTTGCAGCCGGTTGAGTCATATCTGTTTGTTACACATTTGCACCTGTGAAAAAAAGTGTTGTCTATTTTCTTGTTTTAAAACATAAACAAAAATACTAACGAAATATTTATATTCAAATGCACATCAATCGACACAGCTCAATGTCGCCACTAATTGCACTGAAAAATAAGCAGAACAGTTTAAAAATCGAAATGTAAAACAATGAAGTAAAGAAACAAATAAACTATACCCATGAAATGAAGAGTATTGTGAACGACACAGCTCAATCCAACACAATGTCACACAGAATTATTAAATAAAAATGAAAATAATCAAAATCTATGAAAATTCAATTTATCAATGCAATCGGAAACGATTGCATTGTATAGACAACGACCGAAACGTCGTCGTCTATACAATTTCTAGTGTGTGGTTTGGTCAACATTTTTTCAGCCACGTTACTGTGACTCGTCATCTTCATGCACTTATGTTCTTATTTGTTTACTAGTTGTTATTTTGCTTAAGTTAATTGTAATTTATAATATAAAAATATCCACTGAGGTTTGATTGAAACTTTTTGTGCCCAAGTAAAAGAGTCGTTGTGCTGGATAGACATATCAATTATTGCACTAGATCTCCAAATATGTCAGTTGTTTAATTTGAGCAGTTCCTATGCCTAAAACTCTGTGCGAATTAGTGGCCTTCGACATAGTATATACCAGTTCTATCTAGAAGTCCAATATTCTGTTAGTAACTCATTTTGAATGTATGTACTTTTACCAGTAAACATTAGCATTATCAATTTGGGATTGTACATTTGGTCGGTCTCGAACTCATTGTTGGTGCAAGAATTGACTTTAGATTATGTAAGTAGTTAATCAAGACTGTAACTTGCTTCGTAAAATGAATATTCGGATTCAGTCAATGAGCCCATTATGTGCCTCTGTAATCCTTTCTACTACTGCTCACAGGATAGGTATGGGGTGCATAATAAATGAACTAAACTAGCAACCAATAACAAGTTGAGTATTGGGGGCATAATAATGAACTAAACTACCAACCATTAACAGGTTGAGTATTGGGGGCATAATAAACTGGCCAGGTACGGCCGCAAAAATTGAAGGGGCCATGAATTAGTTTTTTAAACTTTGTTCAGTGTCAAGAAATCTTTTTCGACTAGTTGTATATGAAAAGAGCTGCAATTGTCCCAAGTTTCAGTACTGCATCCTAAATAGAAAGGGATATTTTTTTTATTATTTTCAACGAATATTACACATTTTCCGTAAGTTCTTACAACCACAAGTTTCGAATATAATCATTCTAGAACACTTTTCTGACACATTAGCATATAATAAAGGATCTAATGCCGCGGATTTTCCAAAATATGTTTAGTTTTACTAATACAAATAGTCAAATATCCTCTAAAAAAATTATGCAAATATATCATGTTTATTGCTATTATAAAATCAATAAATGAACTTAGGAAAAAACGCTGGCAGATTTCAGGGACATAAACTTTACATATAAGGTGTAAGTTTTATATAAATTGAATAAAAATGAAAGAGTAGGGACTCAGTTTATGTTACATGAAATATAAATCATTAAAAATTAAAAAATAAGGTGCTGCCATCTGTGGCTGAGGTTGACATCAACCAATTTCCTCCAAAATTGGCACCCTTACAGATAGGCTTACGTGCAGTCAGCTATATAAGTTTCATGCAAATTGTTTGATACACAAATAAGAAAAATAAAAGTAAAAAAATCTATTTTTTTTAACTTAATTTTTTATAAAACTAATTATTATTGTTTTTAATAAATGCTATTGTGATAGCTGAGAGTCATAGACATGATTTCAGTTGACACTTGTGGTTGATGTTAATTTGTTACCATTTTGGAAATTTTTGACATATAATTCAATATTTTTTCTCCCTTCCTCTTTATGCTACGATACTTAGACTTGTACCAGATGCAACCCTTTTCATATACAACTCGTCAAAAAGTTAGAATGAAATTGACCTAGTTTTCATTTATTGCATATTTTTGGCATATTCGGAACTCATGGCCCCTTAATGTACATTGTTCACTCAATGGGTTCAGGAACTGGACTCAATGGTTCATTAAGCTAAGCCATTTACATTTGATAGGATCAATTGTGGGAAACTTTACCCACTGTATCAAATATTAATTAAGAAATTATTATTTATATCATAACGTAGCTATAATGTATCTCAGGGGCATAACCACTGATACCACCACCAACAAGTTGTTACTACTTATGACTTAAATTTTAAAATTACTTAAAACTACTTATGCCGCCACTATCTTCGTCTTTGGTCAACATAAGTATTTAACAGTGACCAGCGACGAAGGATACCGGTCACGTTAGAGTTAAAGATGTGAGTTAATTAAGGATATCACTGGGAAGAAGGGGGGGGGTGAGAACATGGCCGACTTCCACTAATCACTGGCAACTCTCTATGAATGACTAACAGGAACGAATGGATACACCAGATGGGCAATTTAGTAATATATTTATTTAATTATGTTTAATATAAAAATCCTAATCTATCTTCCCTATCAAGGCAAAAGAATATCAACACTTGTGATGTTAGAACATAATGGACCAGTACTCACTCAAGATACAGCAGTGATGAAGTTTCCTTATAGACAACAGATCGTCTCCATCACCCATGTGATGCCCAATACTACACGAGGGAAAGTCTGGCTCAGAATATTAATAAAAATAATCATTAAATTCGATAGCTATGAAAGACCACCCTTTTTGTATTTAAAAAGGGATAACAACATTAATCAATAAATTGAAATAAATCCAAGAACTAGTGCCTATGGATATTTTATGAACTAATAATATAATGTGAGAACATAAGAGGACTGAATATTATAATTAAAATTAATGAGCAGACCCACATACACTCTTTGGGGGGTTATATTAGTTCAAATAACTAATACATTAATCGTACAATGAAATAGATGCTAATACGCATCAAGGTATGCCATGAGATATCAAGAATACCAATAAAAATTATATGGCAAATATAAATGGTTAGTAAATAAATGTGATCTTAAATGGAAGATCAATAATCAACTAAATGTTAGAAATTGCTACTGATAACTATGACAGCGGCTTAGCTGTATGCAGAAATAGGAGCACACGTCAGAGGAGGCACATCAACAGGCTTGTCGCAACATGTGATGCTGGGCCACGTGTGGAGGGGAAGATTATCTCTCCTCTTGTTGCTACGGCGCAAGCTGAAAACACAGATAATATGTAAAGGTTGCCTATACCAAGATTAATATTCAACTATTTCTGAATAAATGGGAGGGCTCAGTCCAGAATGGGACTTACTTTTTGTTATAAGGAGCCCCTGTGTCTTAACGACGAGCAACCCACGTTTTTCGCATTGAGATCTTAACTAAAAAATAAATATAGGACTTAACGATATTACATTCGCCAAGATGCCCGTCTAACCGATGATAGAGCCACTCCGGAACCCAGGCACTTGCTGCTGCAAGAAGATCCTCAATACTGGCTGGTAAATTACGCAAACTCACAACACCACAAGCGGGCAGGAATATGGCCGCTCTTGCTCTCTCCTCCTCCCTTTCCCGTCTCGCCCACGCATGCAAATTAGCATGGAAAGTTGATATGGAGAATTCTTCTCCTAATAATTATTCAACTACCTGAGATAATAAAGCTGGGTTTTGTTATAGGAGAGGTGATATTATTTGCATTTTCGTCGTATAACAATTGATATGAAACGGAGTTCAGATAGACGAGAAGCGGATGGAGAAATTCATTCCTCCATGCTATTTATTGATATCAGAATGTACTGTTATGTGGTGATCTTCAGCTAATAACGCGATATTATTTGATCACTGGTTAATACAGTATCAGTTAATAATTCTTAGGAAAGAATACTGATATAAAGTGAGAATTGAACTTAATTCTCGGAAATGTAGATGTTATCTTTCCCTCTGCTAAGTTGTTTGACGCAAACACGCCATGTAGTAGGAAATATTTGTCAAGAAAATTACACAGTAGGAATGGAATTAAAAGAGTAAATCTACAAGTTAGTAATATTAGTAAATTGCTATTGTTAGTACAAGGATACTTTATGGAAGTACCAAAAAGATGAATAAGTGTTGATATTTCCAGCATAACTCCAGGGAGGGGGCGGGGGAATCTCGGGTCGCAGTTCAGGTCTTAGTAATGAAATACTAGTCTCTCTACCCTGAAGTTATATTCATGGATTAGTAGGTTAGTAAGATAGTACGCACATGTCGGAAAATCCGACACCATTTAATAATATCACATTCAACAGGCAGAAATATTGCTGCTGCTGTTGTATAAACAAGTTACCCATAGAAATGTAGCTTGTAGTGGAGTTTCCGTCTATAGAAAACGGGATATCATAGCCACATACTATTATAATTCACCAGCTATTGTGTTGGAATTATTCTTAAATACATTAGTCTTTGGACTTTTACCATCATAAAAACATTTTATTTTAATTAACTTAATTATCAGAATCAAAATAGAGTACATGTGACCATTCTATCAGTTACTGTCATCTCTATAAAGTGAGGGAGGCGTCAGTGAGTAGGGAGTGGTCAGCCATGTTGTTGTCGCCTCCGAGACGCATGGAGCAATTGGCTCCTATCATATCTGGACAATGTCGGCCAGTAGCGTCAGTATTATGGAGTGCCATTATTGTTATTAAGACCACAGAGGCGCAGGGAGTAGACGACTCCTGTTAATTATCTCTTGGACGAAGTGTTATGGGAACCAAAGGTCTACAATTATCACACGCAGTCAACAAAAACAAGCTAAGTGTTCTGCCGAAACCAGTATATCTAATCATTTTTGGCCAATAATGTCAGTAGATGGGGTGAGCCGGTTAGAATACGAGATCGCCCCAAACTAAAGGTAATTAAGCCTTGGTCTTTATTTGTTCAAGTACAGTGTTTCTCTGATATAGCTGTCATTTAGGATTCTGGCTTTATAGCAAGCGCCCTTGACAGGTACAAGACGAGGAAGCATGCTTTGTGCATCAGTTACCAGGGTGATGGAAGCTACCTCACACGAGGAAAATTGGTGTCTACATCCTAGTTTTACCTGGTGAACAAGGCTACTGTATAATAAGATAAGGAACCTTTAATGTTTAACACTATATGTAGTTTAATACTGTAGTTTGGTTGGCTGCATATATATAAATCTATAACCCCCCCTAATGTGCATGGAATCGATTTGTGAGATTATTGCAGAAATACAGCCCACTCAACATTATACAAATTGCTATCGAAGTATATAAATTACGTAAATATAAATTCTATATAAATTCATATAAATTAAATATATATAAATCTCACAGGTCGGTTCCTACATTATTTGGTCATCTTCGAGCCGGATGACGGACTATTGGTCCTATGAACCCACATTATTGGTCATCTTCGAGTCGGATGACAGATTATTTGGTCATCTTAGCACCGGATGAACCAGTTAAGCAGTGGATTCATTAAATATACTAGTGCAGTGTGAACAATATGTGCCAGTCAAAGACCGGCGGCGTTGCCTCGAGCGAGCTCAGGAGCCCTCAAGCCCAGTTCAGCCTCTCAGCGGTTTCATATGGCACCCACAGATTTGGTGGGGTTATTCAGTGGAATGACAGCGCTAATATAGAAGC
Source organism: Procambarus virginalis (assembly GCA_020271785.1). Classification (NCBI taxonomy): domain Eukaryota; kingdom Metazoa; phylum Arthropoda; class Malacostraca; order Decapoda; family Cambaridae; genus Procambarus; species Procambarus virginalis. The sequence goes on along the minus strand of WNGS01016810.1, from coordinate 993 downwards.
CAGCCAAATTAGTGGCTGTCTCTGAGAGATTGTTCACGGAGTTCGTGGTGTTAAATTTCGCGTGAGAGATTATCCACGAATTTTGTGATGTTAATTTCGCGAGGTCAATATATTTAATACTTCTCGATAATATTAGAAGTTTCATAGAGGCTAATTAATAGGCTATTATCAGTAATTGTGTATATATTTCTCCAAAATAGAGAATTATTTAATATATATGCACTAGTGTCTCAATACAATATTTACTAATTGCCAACCCACAACAGGGTAGGATATTACCATTGACTAGTTGAACTATTTATTGTTCATCCTAGTCCCATTATTACCATAGTTAGTGGTACTATATTAAGAACCTAGCACCATAATGAATGGTGCAGACCCTATTTTGGGTGTAATTTTTATCGACTCGAGATGAGTTGTATATATAATAATTTACATATGTCATTACACCTTTGAGTGATTAATTAGTGTCTATACCATCCTAGGGTGATTTTGAGGAGCTAACCTAAAGGTACTTCCATGACACTGATTTATCACTCAAATCATTAGTGTGTATGATTGTATATATAAATGTGTATTAATTTTAAGTGCTAATCTAGTAGAGGTAGGATTATCGCCTAGTGAGTGCAGAATTTTGACCCTAGGCTACATCAGTGCTTGTTCAGACATTATGAGCAAACCAAGTACAAGCCCCACAACTTCACCACTAGCCAATGTGGATAATGCAGGGAGAATGAGAAGAACCCTTGCAGGTCTTAAAGGCCACTTAACAAGACAGATCAACTACCATCGATTCATCAGTAGCCCTACTAAATATCAGGGCATAACCATGCTAAATTCTGCAGGAGGCAAGTTACTCTCAGGCCAGTATCAAGCCTGAGGAGACCAATGCCTGCAGATAAACAATACCAATGGAAATCTAATTTGTCAGCTGATAAATATTTCTCCAGTAGCATTATACTAGGAGATTTAGCTGACTATAGCAACAGAGGT
>WNGS01016808.1:0-10149 GCA_020271785.1 Procambarus virginalis | reverse complement strand
TATTGATATTAGGGTCTTAGCTGTAAGACGGTACTTCGTAAGCGCCAGTTCATCAACTCGTTCGCATCGAGGGGAAGTAGTGATCACGCAATGCGGCACTATGATAAATGCACTCGAGTGTAATACACGATGGATGACAATCATTCGCAAAATGCGTCTCAAATACACGCTGTAACGTCAAGTACAATATAAAGTACAATTGCTAGGCCTACATAATATGTGCTCATATATTCATGAACTAGACTGAGTAATAAATGTTACATAACGTGTTGATTGTATTGTATCATCTCTCTTACAAACGACAAAACTACTCACGAAGGCCTCTAAACTAAAAGATGCATCCCTAAAGAAGAAACCTGGGAGACCCCGTAACCGCAGTACTAGAGTTTTGCCCGAGAGGAGCGTTTGCTGAGACTCAGTGTTCAACTACCGTGCACACTCACATTAACGGTGCCCGTGGTAATTGTTAACGCTGGCTTCACTATTGAGCACTAGAGAAAACTCGACCAGTAATGTCCACTTATTAATTGAGTGTTGTACGTAAGTTCCTTACGACAAGACTTCTCAATATGCCCGTGCTCTCACCACGCTATCTAGCGTGCGTGTGCCCTGTTGATGGTAGTAATGGCGATAATGGCTGTACTCCCTCCACCGCCTCTCCAGCATTCACCACGGAAATTATTATAACATCAAACGATCTTTCCCACGTAATTATGGATGAAATGCGAGATATGAACTGGGGTTGAAATTATAGGAATTATTAATTATATTATCTCGATAAATACGTCTCGTAGCGAGAATGGCAGATAATATTTATACTTCTCCAGAGCATTCAAACGTAACAGAATAACTGAACTGATTACTGAATACATTTAATTAATAACTCTTGATATTACATTATCAGCACGTAACTATTAGTCAGCAATATGCCCAAATTAATTATAATACACAATATGGGTATAGTGGTGTGTTAAGAGCGTATGCAAATGTAAGTTAATATTAAATTATCATAAATAATAATGATGATAAGATGTTGGAATTTCCAGGACAGGCAATCCAGACCATCCAGAGAATTAAGTGTTACGCAACAACGCGACACCGTGCTGCGAGGTACTCGTATCGTCATTCCAGCTGTTCTCCAGCAACGTGCTCTGAAGCTTGCACATCAAGGACACCAAGGTCTTGTAAGGACCAAACAGCTGCTACGAGAAAAGGTGTGGTTTCCTGGCATTGATCGTCAAGCTAAGGACATGCATGATGTCTGTGTCCCTTGCCAAGCTGCAGTGGATACTTCAAGACCAACACCTCTACAACCTTCACCACTACCTGCTGCACCATGGATGGAAGTATCGATGGACTTCTGTGGACCGCTACCAACTGGAGAGTACTTGATGGTAGTCATTGATGATCACTCACGTTATCCAGAAGTAGAAATCATCACTTCCACATCTGCAAAGGCTGTCATCCCGAAGCTCGACAAGATCTTTTCAAACTTTGGCATTCCTGAAGTTGTCAAGACGACAATGGACCGCCATTTAATGGACAAGACTTTGTCAACTTTGCTGAGCATATTGGATTCAAACACCGCCGTGTGATGCCACTACATCCTCAAGCAAATGGAGAAGTAGAGAGATTCATGCAACCTCTCATGAAAGCGGTACGCTGTGCTCATGCCGAAGGACGATCCTGGAAACAAGCTATGTATGCTTTTCTCAGGAACTACCGTGCAACACCGCATGGAACACTGGGCAAGTCGCCTGGCGAACTTTTATTTGGACGTCCTATGAGGATCGCACTACCTGTCATGCCAGCCAAGGTAACGGATAAACGTCTCGCTCAGAAGGATGCACTAGCCAAGGCAAAATGAAAATTGCTCATGATCAACGTGCAAAGGAACAATTCATAAAGGTTGGAGATACTGTTCTCGTTAAAAGAAAAAAGAGGGAAAGCTAGATATGCCGTATGATACAAAACCATATAAAGTGATTAGTGTAAAAGGAACTATGGTAACAGCGAGTAATAGAGATCATAGTATAACACGTAATATGGCTTATTTCAAAGTGATTCCAAATAGTGTAGAAAATGATGAAGTGCAAAGTCGTGCAAAAGAAAAAGAAAAAATGAGTTATAACTCGATAAACAATTCATCGAGGGATGTTTTTGTATTTAAGGACTCTCGTCCAAAACGTCATGTTAAACGCCCTACACGATATGATGATTAATTGTGTTCCTATGTAATGCAAAGTATTTACTTGTTATGCTGAACTAAATTTAATATTGTTTGAATAATGCAGATCTCTCATTCAATATTTTGTAACTTTGTATTACAGTTTCTTTCATGTTTGTTTAACATTGCATATGTATTTTTAACATTGAAATCCTTTGTGGTAAAGATTGTTTAAATTCTTTGTGTGTTTAATTAATGTTAAATGTATGCAATATCTCTTGATATGTTAATAACTTACTTTGTGTCAATAACTTTGCTTTGTGCTACAAGCATGGTAGACATCCTGTATTCATTCTTTTTAAAGAAAAGGAGGGATGTCATGTTCACAGAAAATGGTACCATCCGTTTTCTATGTGCGGCGGCTGGACGCCACTAGACTAGAGAAGACGTAAACAAGAGCACACAGGACGCCTGCCAAGCTTGGGAGCCATAGTCATGTAATCGTTTATTATTATTAAAGTCAGTAACCAGGAATGACTTTACATCAACCTTACTACCAAGACTATCTCAGCTATACACCAGACACCACATATACGTGCTGGGGCACACCTTTGGGGGTGCCATTATTTTTGTTTTGGAGGAAAACATTATTCTGTTTTATGTGTTTTGCCATTATTAGTTAGGATTAGATAATTATTTCTTTTGTTTGAGGCAATGGGTCATTTATTGTTGAGTTAAATGTTGGTTGTGGAGTAATGTTCATGATAGGTCAGGGTTTTGGATAAGAAAAGTGTTTGTAAATTTTTTACACACAAATGTCTTAATTTCCGAGGAGGGGGAGTTGTAATGATCTGGCGCTCAGATCATTGGTTCTCCCTTCTCCCTTCTCCCTTCCCCCTTCTCCCTTTCCTCCCCTTCCCTTCTTCCCCCGTGGGCCAGCCCATCTTTCGTCAAGGGTCATAAAGCTTGAAGCCACTGCTCCCCTCGGCCTCCCGTCATCGGCATGGTCAGTGACAAATTTTAGAAACAAATACTCCAGGGCCAATAAACTTGTGTTCTCAAATTTCGGGCAGCCAGCGAAAGCCAACCGTCCTGTGGGTTTCCTGTCGTACAGTGGGAATGGTGCGTGAGCATACGGGAGGAAAACAGAACTTTCAGAAACAAGGCCTATGTCACCAGGACCTAAGGGGCGGAGCTAGTCTGAGAGTGACACTCTGCGCTCATTGGTTGAGTAGAAAGGCAGTCTCAGGAGTGCTTGCCATGCCATTGGCCGGTCTCTAGATCACCTAGTCATGTTTAAATCTATTGGCCATAGGCTTGGAATAGGCGGAGTATGTGGGCCTAGGAACTAAGGGGTGGAGCCTTGTTCCACTGTTAAGCGTTTTTTGTGAGGACAGTCAGTGTGTCTGGGGAGTTTCAACTGACAGGTACAGGTCAACTGACCTGCGGACAGCCATTCAACATCTTTTGGCAAGTTGCAGTATTGAAAGGTAATTGTGCTCCACTGCTCTTGTATGTCAGTACTTCTATCCATTGCCTTATGTTTGGTAGGTGTTATTAGAGTAGGCTATAATTCAATTGTGATTAAAATATACAGTATCAATAATAAAATATTGTTAATGTCATTTTGGTGAGTTATCTGTCCCCTTGTGTTGGTCTATGTTATTCATCCTGGTGATTTTCATGTGCTGTGTTTGGAAATTCCCCTGTGTTTCTCCATCTTAGGAATTAAAGTCAATCGAGAATCTCCCGTTCAGTTCAGTAAGACTAAAGTATTAATCCATTCAATTTCAATCACTGGTCCGTTGAGTTCCCTGATTATCGAGTCCCTTCCTTCCTGGGGACCAATAATATTTAGACACATTCATTCATTTGGAAGGTGGTGGCAGTGTATAAAGGTAAGAAGATTAATAATCCCTATTCCTTGTGATGTCCTCAGTTAATATTCAGCTTATATTCGTAACCGTCCAGTGAGGGGTCATACTGGTCCGTTAATAGTGTTTGCTGGTTTATTAAGTGGAGAAGAAAGAGGTATGTACAGTGTTCAGTGTACAATATTATGTTTTTAAGTGTGGACAGGGTATTACAATAAAGATATTACGATATATTACAATGGTGATATAATGGGATATTACAAGCATACCTCAGCCCAGGAGGGCGAAAGTCAGACAATATGGGACATTCTACAATATAATGTTCAAGAGAGTGCATGTTTTCTCTTTCACAAAGTTGACACATTGTGTACTCAAATCAAATGTTTATTTAGGTACTTGACATTTGAGTTTTGAGAAAGCTGCCAGATACGTCCATATCCCAGGCGAATTCTGGCCACTATAACATCACATTGCCGGGTTCTTGTTCTATTAGTCCCATATGTGAATGTCTCCTCACGATATCTATCATAATACTTAATGCTACAACTTTCAGGTCTTTGTGAATTTGTTAGGTCGGTGAGATCTTCATTAGATATTTGTTTAAGTATTCTCTTTGTCACTGCTAATGAAACACCCATATCAATTTCTACCACTGGTTTTCTACAGGCTGTCTTTGCAAGCATATCAACAGTGTCATGCCTCGAGATGCCAATATGTGATGGTATCCATAGGAATTTAATTTCAAATCTGTTTTCTTTAGCAGCTAAAACATTCATTCGAATATCACTGACTATTTTATGGGTGTCACTGCTATGTGCGTTCAATGCCAGGAGTGCACTCTGCGATAGTGGGCGGTAGTGGACCCCTTACCGACCCTGTGGGCGGCAGTGGACCCTATATACTAATCCTGTGGGCGATACTGGACCCTATACTCATCCTGTGGGCGGCAATGGACGCCATACACATCCAGTGGGTGTTATTAAAACATTATTGAAAATTTGAAAATATTATTGAAAAAACACGCACGCTCGCCCCTCCATACACAACACGCTTTCTATGCTCCTCACTCTATGCTGTATTTCAGCCCTTAAACTACCGCCAGATGATGTAGACCACTACCCACAGGCAGCTAAGTACGTGGAGTCCAAGCATGTCATAGCATAATCAAAGTAACTAACCCAAATCAACTCATTCCGACCCTAAATTCAAAACAATCCTCTGTGTGTGAGTACAGAGCCCGCCCCTGCCCACCACCGCGCTGCCTGCCGCAAGTTTCCTCCACAACAAATACTCCAGTCATCCTATACCTATCATGTCTCCCAGGAATAAGACTGTTCAGGTAAATAAGATCAAAAAAGCCCCTAACAAGGCATCCATCCCGACAAATAGTGCCAATCATCGTGTTTCTCCCCCTGGAAGCTCTGGGGCCTGTGGCGATGGTGCCTCCCCCCCCTCCACCCCATTGAGCCAGGGAGGGTTGTCTTCTCAGCCCTCCCCTGCTGCCACTCTCACATCACTGTTTACGAGATTCAAGCGTGCTTCTGGTCCCTCACCGGAGTTCCTTAACTAGGCTGATAACCAGTGATTCAAAAAGTTGTGCTCAACTCCAGCATGACTTGAATGATCTCCGTGAGGAAAACATTCGTCTGAAATCTGATGAAGCTATAAAAAAACAAGAGGAAGCTCTCAGCAAAATGACTGCATGTATCAATACATTATCCGCCCAACGTTCCGTCACCCAGGATGAACAAGATCAGCAAAAGCTGCTTGATTCTGTAGTTGTGTCGTCCCAAGCTATTCCAGTGGAACGCGAAGGTGAAAAGTGTATTGAAATTGTTCAGAATCTCTTAAAACAAGAATTGCAGGTCAATCTAGACAAAACTGACATTATTGCTGCCTACAGAGTAGGCAAAACTAACCCATCTGGACACAACCAGCGCAAAATTCGACTGAAATTGGATTCCCAGTCCACGAAATCTCATCTTGTCCAAACAGCTGCGTCCCAAAGAAAGGGAATTTACATAAACGAGTGCTTGACTAGAAAAAGACAACACCTCCTATACCGCCTGCGTCAAATCCGTCAACAAAACCCAGACGCGATTCATCAGTGCTTCGTTAGAGATGGCTTGATTAAAGTTAGGAAAACATCTACAGGTAAAATGTTTACAATTACTAATGAGGATAACCTCAACACTTTCCTCAGCCAATGTGGTCTGTCTAACTTTATTATCGCTCCCAATGAGTCAACATAATTAACCCCCTTGTCACCTAGTGCGGGCTAGGTATCCTAATTTTTTTTTGTTTCACTTTTTTAATTAATTTTTAATTTACCTTTTACTAGTCATTTTCTGGACACAATTAACCGAGTGCTTTAATATTTCTTCAGGTCTTTTAAATATACGGTCATAACTAAACTACTTTTAGTAAATAATCCTTAGCTTAAATTAACCTATGTTTATTACTCAACTTTTTTCTCTGATTTCATTTATTACCAAGGTTGCCTAGCCTCGCCATCCTCTCTTACTCCATTGTACCACTGGCTTTGCCTGTGTCTCATTTATGGAAATTATTTACTTAGTGTACCTGAGAGTACCTGTAAGCTACCTCATTTTTTTTTCTTTATTTTTTCATTTTGTTTGTGTTTTGTATAGACTTGTTTACATATATTTTCCCCTTTTATGTCTTAATTCTTTTTTGTAATTTGCCATTCCTGCCTTGTATACCTGCAACCATCCTTATTATGCAGGCAAGTTTAGACCCTGAACTAAACCTCTTATCCACTATCTATGACAATAATCACTTTAATGATCTGAACTGCAGATATTTTACAGCACATGATGTAAACAATGTATTAACACATAATCACAATATCTCTGTAATCAACTTAAATGTTAGATCCCTAGGTAAACACTTCGATGATGTTAGTGCCTTGATTGAAACTATTGACAACAAATTCACTTTTATTATACTTACTGAAACGTGGTTGAAAGAGGATACTACTCAACTCTTTAACATGCCTAACTACTTGGCAATTCACAACTGTCGTCAAATTCAGAGAGGTGGTGGTACTGCTCTTTACTACCATCATGAACTAACATGCTTAAAAGTAATTAGAACTAGAGACTGCTGTGGGGAGTATATCTTCGCCAGTTTCAGAGTCAAGGGTACCGAGTCTATCCTGTCTATGGGTGCAGTCTATAGAATTCCTAACACTGATGTGTCCGAATTCAATTCAAACCTTAGTAATCTAATACTCGATAACAGACTGAACAAAAAACATCTAATTATCGCAGGGGACTTTAATATTGACCTCTGCGAGCCTGAGCACCCTACTACTGTTAGCTTCCTCAACTGTATGAATTCCTGCTTCCTCATACCCTTAATCACTAGACCTACCAGAATCACTGATAGTACTGCCACGACTCTAGATCACATCTGGACCAACATAACCTCTCCGCTTACTTCAGGTATAATCACCGATAGCACTACAGACCATTACCCCACATTTCTCTTAACTAACATTAACAAACCACCTCTAGAGTCAAGGGAGATAAGTTTTAGGCTGCACAATGAATCTGCTATAGACAATTTTATAACTGCTGCTGATAATGTCAACTGGGAGTCAGAGTTAGGTAACATAGGGGACATCAACCTAGCAGTACAATCTTTTCTTCAAAAAACTCTAAGCCTTTATAACACCCACTGTCCTATGCTTACAAAACAAGTCACTACCAAAAGGCTTAACAATCCCTGGCTTACAAAGGGAATACTTAAATCCATTAATAAAAAACATGACCTTGAGAAGAAGTATAGGCTAGGAACCGTCTCCAAAGAATTCTCAAAGAATTACTCTTTACTGCTATCTAAGATAATTAGACGAGCCAAAACTAAATACTACGAAGATAAATTTACCCAAATAAAGAGCAACATTAAAAAAACTTGGAGCACAATTTCACAAATCTTGGGATCAAAGAAGATTTTAAACAACAAACCAACACTCCTGTCTAATAACGATGGTCAGCTTTCAGCCTCTGATTCTGCTATTGAGTTCAATAGGTTCTTCTCTTCCATTGGGTCATCCCTTGCAAATGATATTCCATCTTCCAGTACTGATGTTAAGGACTACCTTACAGGTAACTATCCACAGTCTCTGTACCTAAAGCCTACTAATTCCACTGACGTCAATGAGATAATCCTTTCCCTTAAAACCAAGTCTAGTGCCCTTGAGGAGATTCCGACATTAATTTACAAAAAAGCCTCCAGATCCTTAGCCCCTGCAATTGCATTGCTCTTCAACAAGTCACTTGAACTCCAAACCTTTCCAGATATTCTAAAAAAAGCGAGAGTAACCCCTGTCCACAAATGTGGTGATCTCACAGATGTTAACAACTACAGACCTATTTCAATCCTGCCTAACTTATCAAAAATTTTTGAAAAACTAATCTACAAGCAGCTTTACTCTTATCTAGCCAAGCACAATATACTTAGCTCTTGCCAATATGGCTTCAGACCTAAAAAAAGCACTAACGATGCACTTATTAGTATGATTAACTTAATTCATGCAGCTCTTGATAAAAATGAGTTCCCTGTTGGGTTATTTGTGGACCTGCGTAAGGCTTTTGACACTGTCAACCACCAAAACCTTCTTCTTAAATTACATCATTATGGAGTCAGAGGACTCTCCCTGCAATACCTCAAATCTTACCTTACTGACAGGCTCCAGTATGTTTCTGTGAACAATTCAATTTCTCCTACCCTACCCATCAACATTGGTGTTCCTCAGGGCAGCATACTTGGCCCTCTCCTCTTTCTCATCTACATTAATGACCTTCCAAATGCCTCCCAACACCTTAGACCAATTCTATTTGCTGACGACACAACCTTCATTTACTCCAGTCCTGACCCCCTTGCTCTAAATGCCACAGTAAATACCGAGCTAAATAAAGTCCATCTTTGGCTAACTGCCAACAAACTCACCCTTAACATTGACAAAACTTTCTATATTCTGTTTGGCAATAAATCCTCTAATCAAATAAATCTCAAGATAAACAATACCCAAATTTGTAACAAATTAGATGGCAAATTCCTTGGCGTTCTCATTGATCACAAGCTTAATTTCCAGGGACACATTCTAAATATATCAAAAAAAGTTTCAAAAACTGTTGGCATTCTTTCTAAGATCAGATATTATGTACCCCGCCCTGCCCTGGTTACTCTCTATTACTCCCTCATCTATCCATACTCAACTATGGTATTTGTGCTTGGGGTTCTACTACCCAAAATCATTTACGTCCTCTAATTACTCAACACAAAGCTGCTATTAGGACAATATCCAACTCTGGCCCCAGACATCACTCGGTACCCCTACTCAAATCTCTGAATATGTTAGATATTAAGTCACTGCACATTCTCTCATGTGTATTATACATATATAAAACGCTGAACTGTAATGCCAATCCTGACCTCAAAAGCTTCATTGAAAGTTGTAACAGAACCCATGAGCACCACACCAGAAATAAATACAGTTTTGATATTCCAAGAGTACGACTTAATCAAACTAGAAATGCTCTACAAATCAAGGGACCCAGAATGTGGAATGACCTTCCCAACCATGTTAAAGACTGTACCTCTCTCAACCAGTTTAAGATTAAAACTAAACACTACCTGATAAATTCCCTGTAACCTACCTTACCCCTCTATTGTCAACCCATGTCTGTTATTTTTTTATTCAACGCTGTTTGTCTACCTATTGTATTTGTGCTGCTTTTTCAGTCATGTTCCCCCTTTTTTTTATCTTTATTTGTATCTGTTCTCAAAACATTTTATTCTTTTTGCTCAATTAGTATTAAGTTTTAGATATTAATGTTTTTCTTGCCCGAAACGCATTGCGTAATAGTGGCTTTAGGCATTGTATGTACTAGCTCTATCTATAAATCGATCCACTTATGTAAAATCACTTTATGTATGTACCTTTCCTGAATAAACATATTTATTTATTTATTTAATTTATTTATTTATTGGACCCCCATACCCATTCTAGGTGTGATTGTGATCCCCATACCATCCTGCGGGTGGATGTTGTGACCCCACCATACCCATCCTGTGGGT
>WNGS01016804.1:0-11745 GCA_020271785.1 Procambarus virginalis | reverse complement strand
CCGTAATTACCTAAGTGTAATTACCTAAGTGTAGTTACAGGATGAGAGCTACGCTCGTGGTGTCCCGTCTTCCCAGCACTCTTTGTCATATAATGCTTTGAAATTACTGACGTTTTGGCCTCCACCACCTTCTCACTTAACTTGTTCCAACCGTCTACCACTCTGTTTACAAAGTGAATTTTTATATTTCTCCGGCAGCTTTGTTTCGTTAGTTTAAATCTATGACCTCTTGTTCTTGAAGTTCCGGGTCTCAGGAATTCTTCCCTATAATTTATCGATTCCTGTTACTATTTTGAACGTAGTGATCATATCGCCTCTTTTTCTTCTATCTTCTAGTTTTTGCATATTTAATGCCTCTAACCTCTCCTCGTAGCTCTTGTCCTTCAGTTCTGGGAGCCACTTAGTGGCATGTCGTTGCACCTTTCCAGTTTGTTGATGTGCTTCTTAAGATTGGCACCATACAACCGCTGCATATTCCAGCTTTGGTCTAATAAAAGTCGTGAACAATTTCTTTAGTATTTCTCCATCCATGTATTTAAAAGCAATTCTGAGGTTAGAAAGTGTAGCATAGGCTCCTCGCACAATGTTCTTAATGTGGTCCTCAGGTGACAGTTTTCTATCTAGAACCACCCCTAGATCCCTTTCTTTGTCAGAATTCTTTAAAGATTTCTCACATAATTTATAGGTTGTGTGGGGTCTATGTTCTCCAATTCCACATTCCATAACATGGCATTTATTCACATTAAATTCCATTTGCCAAGTGTTGCTCCATACTTATTTTGTCCAGGTCTTCTTGAAGGGCATGACAATCATCTAGGTTTCTTATCTTCCCTATTATCTTAGCATCATCAGCAAACATGTTCATGTAATTCTGTATTCCCACTGGTAGATCGTTTATGTAGACAATGAACATTACCGGTGCAAGAACTGAACCCTGTGGTACTCCACTCGTGACATTCCTCCAATCCGATACCTTGCCTCTGATTACGGCCCTCATTTTTCTGTCAGTTAGGAAATTTTTCATCCATGTTAGTAGCTTACCTGTCACTCCTCCAATATGTTCCAGTTTCCAGAACAACCTCTTATGGGGAACTCTGTCGAAAGCCTTTTTTAGTCCAGATAGATGCAGTCAACCCAACCATCTCTTTCCTGTAAAATCTCTGTGGCTCGATCATAAAAACTGAGCAAGTTCGTTACACAGGATCTTCCAGATCGAAAACCATACTGTCTGTCTGATATTATATCGTTTTCCCCAGGTGTTCTACCCATTTAGTTTTAATTATTTTTTCCAATATTTTGACTATTACACTTGTCAATGATACAGGTCTATAATTAAGGGGTTTTCCCTGTTTCCACTTTTGTAGATTGGAACTATGTTAGCCTTTTTCCACACATCAGCTACAACTCCTGTACACAGGGATGCCTGAAAAATCAGTTGAAGTGGAATGCTGAGCTCAGGTGCACATTCTCTCAGAACCTATGGTGAAACTCCATCTGGACTAACTGCTTTATTCTTACTTAGCTCCTTGAGCATTTTTTCCACTTCATCTCTAGACACCTCTATGTGCTCTATGTTGTTCCCTGGAATTCTTATTGTGTTTGGTTCCCTAAAGATTTCATTTTGTACAAACACACTTTGGAACTTTTCGTTTAGTGTTTCACACATTTCCTTTTCATTTTCCGTGAATCTATTTCCCAGTTTCAACCTCTGAATATTATCCTTTACCTGCAATTTGTTGTTTATGAATTTATAGAATAGACCTGGTTCTGTTTTATATTTGTCTGCAATCCTCTTTCAGAATTTCTTTCTGCCTCTCTCCTCACTGCCGTGTAGTTGTTTCTCGCATCTTTGTATCGCTGGTATGTTTGGGGGTTTGGCCTCTTCCTGTATTGATTCCATTTTTGTGTCTTTTGGTCTCTGGCCCTATCACAATTTGTATTGAACCAATCCTGTTTCCTAGTTCTGCATCTCTGTTTTGGTATAAATTTTTTTGTGCCTTTATCATATATTTCACAAAACTTGACATACATCTCATTCACTTCCTTGTTTAGCATCAAGTCTGTCCAATTATACTCACTAAAAAAATTTCTAAGGTTACCATAATGTCCTCTCCTGAAGTCAGGTTTTTCAACTGCTTCAACCTCCTTATTTTCTTCCAGACTATAATGCATTGCATACTTTATTCCCAAAAAGACATGGTCACCTTTACCCAAGGGAGGAAGGTACTGAATGTCAAATATTTCTTCCTCCTTCCTGGTAAATATCAAATCTAGCATGGAGGGAATGTCCCCTTCCCTCATCCTCATAGCTTGTTTAACATGTTGATACAAGAATGTTTCCAGGATGAGGTTTACAAATCTACAGGTCTAAAAATCTTCTGTTTTTAGCTTCATATGCTTCCCAGTCTATGGATTTCAAGTTGAAGTCACCGACTATCAACAGTCGTGATCTATCGTTATCCGCTCTCGCTATAATCTCTCTCATTATTGTTATAAGACCTTCGCGTTTACTATCTAGCTCCTCCTTTGACCATGTGCTGCTTGGCAGTGGACTATATGCATTTATGATCATTAGTTTATCATCCTCATGGCAGATATCTAGTGCTATTATGTCAACTTCTTGTGGATTGGCAGTCATTATTTCTTTCACCTTCAGGTGTTCATTCACCAGCACAGCAACGCCACTGCCTTTCCTAATTTTTCTGTCCTGTCTCCAAATTGAGTAGCCCCTTGGGAATATGACCTCATTTAAAATAACATCTTCAAGTTTTGTCTCTGTGAGTGCAACAATGTCTGCTGTCTGCAGCTGTATTACATCACTTAACTCCAGTATCTTCGATCTCACTCCATCTATGTTGGTATATGCAATCTTCAGGATTTGTTCCCCCTCTCCTTATTCTTCACTCCCCCTCTATTGATTTTGTTGGTTTGCCTTTATGTACCATTTTACTGGTCTGCCTACCCCTATCACTTTGTAGAAAAAAGAATTGATTTCTTCTTCATTCCTGCTCTGATTTAAACTTTTTGCCTCGGCGAGGTTCAGTTTCAGCTTCTCTCTGTCTTCTTTTGAAAGATCTCGTCCCAACGACCACACTTTCCCATCCTCATCACTTTGTAATTTTCTAGCATTCCTGAGTACTTCTTCGATCTGTTTGGCACCGATTAGGGTGATCCTCAAAGGTCGATCTTTCCCTTTTACGTATTTGCCACTTCTCCTGTAGTCGCACACATTCTCTATGGTAGTACGACCTTCTACGAGGCCAACAATTTTATCTACTACTTTCGCTTCTTCTACAGCTCTTTCTGACCTATATGTTATCTCCTTTTCTTTGCAACCAAAAATTATCAGGGATTTGCTCCGATCAACTGTGTTTTGCACCAACTTCGGGTTAGATGCCAATTCCCTTCTCACTTCCAGCCTAATGTTAGTTTTATCTTGGTTGCTGCAGTGTTTGGCTTCCTTTACTGCTTCTTCAATTTTTTCCTTCTCCTTGGCCACTTGTGCATAGGTGAGTTGCATATCTTTCTTGCACTGCTCTATTCCCTGTGTAACTTCCTCCATCTGTGATGACAAAAGCTGTTTCTCCTGTTGAATTTCCTTACCTAACCTATTGTAGTCATTTATGTTTAAATTTACTTTAACTTCTTCCAAAGCTATTTTTAAGAGTTTATTTTCTTCTTCTATGGCTTTGCAATTTGTTTCCACTTGATTTTTATCCTTGCACAAGTCTTTTACTATATCCTCAAGACATAAAATTTTGCTATTCAAATGGTCATTACTTTCTTTGAATTTACTAATTATTTCTACATGAGAGTTCACTATAGTATCTAATTTTACCAACTTGTTATGTAGACTACTAATATCAATGCTTTCTTCATTGAATCCCGCAAAATCAAGCTCTGTTTTGTTTTTTCTCTTGCCGGTGGCCATCTTGAATGTTCTCTGCACTGGAAACACTAGGGGCAACTTTTTCTCATTTGATTTTTCACTTCCCTTAGCACATTCCTGTTATCTCACCTATTTTTCAAAAGCACTATACCTTTATGTTCTCTGGGACACCACTCACTATCATCAACTTGTACTACAATACTTAGGATTGTTGAAATATGCTGGAGCTCCTCTGATGCAAGTGTTGACCCTAGGGGTGTCACCTTTTTTGTGCTGCCTTTTCAGGACTGCCACTGGCTGCCACTGCCACCACCACTCAGCATACCAACTTAGTGGTTCGTTATGGTGAACACACATGTAGATACTTATATATAATGTGTATATATAGTGTAATATCAGCAAAAGGAGTGTGGGGAGAAGCCATTTTGGTAAGGGAAGCGGCAACATCTGCATGATTTATCATGTTGGGTACGGGTGGCCACATGCTGTTTGGGCACTATACCAGCTTAGATGAACAGAACATGTAGATACTTATATATAACGTCTGTATATAGTGAATAAAAGCAAAAACAGTATGGTGGGAGGAGAATGGTGGCGACTCGGGTGAAGTGAGGGAAGGAGCAAGTGACAGCCAGTGGCAGGCTGCCACTGCCACTTGGCATACCAACTTAGTGGTTCATTATGGTGAACACAAATGTAGATAATTATATATAACATGTATATATAGTGTAATAACAGCAAAAGGGGTGTGGGGAGAAGCTATTTTGGTGAGGGAGGTGGCAACATCTGCATGATTTATCATGCTGGGTAGGGGTTGCCACTATGCTGTTTTGGCACTATACCAGCTTAGATGAACAGTTATGCTGAACAGAACATGTAGATACTTGTATATAAAATCTGTATACAGTGGCACCTCAATTAACGAGTTTAACCCTTTAGTTGTGCATCACATCATATGATGCTTTGGAGCACTACGCAAGATTTAAACGGCCCGCGGATACACGAGGTTCACCACACCTTCATCAGGGCTCTTGTAAACAGTCACCATTTTTTTTTTAAATTGTGGGCCAAATTCCTGGGTGTTAGGGGCCTCAGTATTGAGTGAGCTACCAAGCCTGACGCATGCAGCATGAGCTCACAGCACTGCTGTTCAGCTTGTGACCACAGCATCACCTAAAAATGCCATAATATACTTGTTCATGGTATTATGTAGCGATGATATTATAGCAGAAGACCCTTGACTGTGATAAAACTGACCAGGGTTCTGATAATAGCAGGATTGTGGTGATATTTAGCGCTGTGCTCCATGGAGGGAGGAGTAATGCTGTGGGAGAGAGGGTGGTGGTTTTGTCTTCTGAATGTGTGTAATTACCTAAGTGTAGTTACAGGATGAGAGCTACGCTCGTGGTGTCCCGTCTTCCCAGCACTCTTTGTCATATAACGCTTTGAAACTACTGATGGTCTTGGCCTCCACCACCTTCTCACCTAACTTGTTCTAACCGTTTACCACTCTGTTTGCGAAAGTGAATTTTCTTATATTTCTTTGGCATCTGTGTTTACCTAGTTTAAATCTATGACCTCTTGTTCTTAAAGTTCCAGGTCTCGGGAAATCTTCCCTATCGATTTTATCAATTCCTCAATAGGGAAGATTTCCTGAGACCTGGAACTTTAAGAACAAGAGGTCATAGATTTAAATTAGCTAAACATGGCCAACTTTTATTGACTGCACTCACCATACCAGCTTAGTGGTTTGCTATGGTGAACACAAATGTAGATACTTATATATAACGTGTGTATAGAGGTATAAACAGCAATAGAAGAAGGTTGGGAGCCGCCATTTTGGTGAGGGAGGTGGCGTCGTCTGCACAACTTATGTTTACTGGTGACCACTATGGTCTTTGGGCACTATACCAGTTTACTTGTACATGCGTGGTGAATAAACAGGTAGATACTTATGTAATGTGTGTATATAGCGTAATAACACCACAAACAGTATTGTTGGAGGAGAAATATTTGTGCGTCTGGTCTTGAGGGCGGCCGCCACCAGCTGACTGTGTGAGTAGCTACGTCTTTGTGCCTTTACTCACCATACAAGCTTAGATTACAGTTATGGTGAACAAAACATGTAAATACTTATATATAACATCTGTATAAAAAAGCAAAAACAGTATGGTGGGAGGAGAATGGTGGCAATCAGGTGAGGTGAGGGAGGAGGGACGGCAGCCAGTGGCGGGCTGCCACTGGCTGCCATTGCCCTGGCTGCCATTGCCACTGCCACTCAGCTACCAACTTAGTGGTTCGTTATGGTGAACACGAGTGTAGATACTTATATATAGAGTCTGTATATAGTGAATAAAAGGCAAAAACAGTATTGTGGGAGGAGAATGTGGGGCGAGTGAGGTGTTGAGGGAGAGTGGCTGGCTGGTGTGTGGCAGTCACTCCTCATTCTTTTTGACTCATAATAGCAACTTAGTGGTTCGTTATGGTGAAACAAAACATGCAGATACTTACATATAACCTGTGTATATAGTGTAATAACCACCAAAGTATTTTTTCACTGTTTGATGAGCATAATTGACTCAACAAGATGCTCACCATATTTTTGAGTACAGCGATGATTCACTCACTTGTATTATATAAATATATTACACTACACGCTATTGAATAATATTACAGCAAAAAACTATGAAAAATCATCGGAGACATTGAAATAATTAGGTAATTATCTCTTTGTGGCAACTCCGGCCTGACAGCTGGCGAGCAACAGACCGTCTGGGACACACAAAGCTGGAATATGCAGCGGTTGTATGGTGCCCTTATCTTAAGAAGCACATCAACAAACTGGACAAGGTGGGCAACGACATGCCACTAAGTGGCTCCCAGAAATGAAGGACAAGAGCTATGAGGAGAGGTTAGAGGCATTAAATATGCAAACCTAGAAGATAGAAGAAAAAGAGGCGATATGATCCTAGTACAAAATAGTAACGGAATTGATACAATCGACAGGGAAGATTTCCTGAGACCTGGAACTTCAAGAACAAGAGGTCATAGATTTAAACTAGCTAAGCACAGATGCCGAAGAAACGTAAGAAAATTCACTTCGCAAATAGATTGGTAGACGGTTGGAACAAGTTAAGTGAGAAGGTGGTGGAGGCCAACGTCCAGTAGTTTCAAAGCGTTATATGACAAAGAGTGCTGGGAAGACGGGACACCACGAGCGTAGCTCTCATCCTGTAACTACACTTAGGTATTACACTTAGGTATTACACGCTGAGTCAGCGCCTGTTTTTTGCCAGACTTCCCTCCCTATATGGGCAATATATGCCACTTACGATTTTTTTATTATTTTTCCCATGATCAGTGAACACAAAATTAACAGGTTGAAGAAAAAATAGATTTTTTTTTTTTGGGTATCGCCTGTGAGTGACACATGCTAAATAGCCAGGCGCCATACAAGGGTTAATCCGTTCTGGCACCGAGCTCATTATTGGAAAACTCGTCTTAAGAAAACAAATTTCCCCATTTAAAATAAAGGAAATAAATTTAATCCATTCCACTCCAAAAACATCCATACATGTATGACATTTTATACTGTAAATAAAATACTGCATATGTAATTATAAATGTTTTTGTTGTACTGTTTTCATGTTTACTTTACCCTCATGAAGAGTCGTTGCTGGCTTGAGGGAGACGATGGGGAGGTGGGAAGGAGGCGAGGGATTATGGTGTGGAAGGAGAGTCCCCTCTGAATCAGCCGGGCTCTCTCTTCTTGGGAATTTCACCACCCCACTGAGACCTTGTTGTGGTTCACTATCACTGGCTCTTCTTTTCTCTACTTTTGCAAAGAATGTATCTATTGACAATGCTTTTGTCTTTGTTTTTGGATGCTCCTAAAAACAGTCAGCAAATGTCATTAAGCATGTTCACACACCAGTTTGTTACTGCTTTATCAGGGGCAGCTTTTCCAAGAATGCGGTCACTTTTCAAACATTCCCAACACTTCCCTGATCTCACTGGAAGAGGCAGCATCCTCCCTTACCTCCTCATCCCCTTACTAATGGTGCAAATTGTTGATGAGGCCCTGCCATACTCCCTTGTGAGATCAGTCACACAGACACCACGCTCATGCTTTGCTATAATTTCCTTCTTCAAATTCACAGTACTTGTCTCTCTTCTTCTTGACAACCTTTCTTTAGCAGCAGCTTCTTTGGCGACATCGTGCGTTACAAATTGTAGTCACAAAACCACAAAAAAAAACAAGAAAAACACACTAAATGCAGAGGAATGTTTGTCGTGCACAGTACAACAACAACAACACTGGCATTGGAGGCATCCAAAAATTTGCGAGAACCCATGAGACGCTAAGAAGCACCATGTGGTTTTGCTCGTTAATAGAGGTGATCTCGTCAATAGAGACAAATTTGCTGCGAGTGGCTCGCTCGTTACTCGAAATGCTCGTAAATAGAGCCGCTCGTTATCGAGGTGCCACTGTTTAGTGAATAAAAGCAAGAACAGTATGTTGGAGAATGATGTGGCGGTGAGGAGTCAATTGATGAGTGGCGGAAGGCTGACTGGCAAATGTGGTAATTGCCTAAGTGTAATTACCTAAGTGTAGTTACAGGATGAGAGCTACGCTCGTGGTGTCCCGTCTTCCCAGCACTCTTTGTCATATAACGCTTTGAAACTACTGACGGTCTTGGCCTCCACCACCTTCTCACCTAACTTGTTCCAACCGTCTACCACTCTGTTTGCGAAAGTGAATTTTTCTTATATTTCTTCGGCAACTGTGTTTAGCTAGTTTAATCTATGACCTCTTGTTCTTAAAGTTCCAGGTCTCAGGAAATCTTCCCTATCGATTTTATCAATTCCTGTTACTATTTTGTATGTAGTGATCATATCACCTCTTTTCTTCTGTCTTCTAGTTTTGCATATTTAATGCCTCTAACCTCTCCTCGTAGCTCTTGCCCTTCAGTTCTGGGAGCCACTTAGTAGCATGTCTTTGCACCTTTCCAGTTTGTTGATGTGCTTCTAAGATATGGGCACCACACAACCGCTGCATATTCTAGCTTTGGCCTAACAAAGTCGTGAACAATTTCTTTAGTATATTGCCATCCATGTATTTAAAAGCAATTCTGAAGTTAGAAAGCGTGGCATAGGCTCCTCGCACAATATTCTTTATGTGGTCCTCAGGTGATAGTTTTCTATCTAGAACCACCCCTAGATCTCTTTCTTTATCAAATTCTTTAAAGATTTCTCACATAATATATAGGTTGTGTGAGGTCTATGTTCTCCTATTCCACATTCCATACATGGCATTTATTAACATTAAATTCCATTTGCCAAGTGGTGCTCCATATACTTATTTTGTCCAGGTCATCTTGAAGGCATGACAATCATCTAAGTTTCTTATCCTTCCTATTATCTTAGCATCATCAGCAAACATGTTCATATAATTCTGTATACCACTGGTAGATCATTTATAGACAATAAACATCACTGGTGCAAGAACTGAACCCTGTGGTACTCCACTTGTGACATTTCTCTAGTCCGATACATTGCCTCTGATCACTGCCCTCATTTTTCTATCAGTCAGAAAATTTTTCATCCATGTTAGAAGCTTACCTGTCATCCCTCAATATTTTCCAGTTTCCAGAACAACCTCTTATTGTGAACTCTGTCGAAAGCCTTGTTTAGATCCAGATAGATGCAGTCAACCCAACCATCTCTTTCCTGTAATATCTCTGTTGCTCTATCATAGAAACTGAGTAAATTCGATACACAGGATCTTCCAGATCGAAAACCATACTGTCTGGTGGCCACATCTCGCTGTTTTTTGACTTGCAGTATCCACTTAGTGGTTTCTTATGGTGAATAAAACATGCAGATACATATACAGTAATAAACCTTGTATATAGTGTAATAACTGACAAGTATTTGTTTATTATATTTATATTTATGAATATATTATAAATATATTATATTGGTTTATTTATGAACACAATACTTGAATCAATATATGCTCACCATAATTTTGAGTACAGCGATGATTCACACATTTTATTATACAATATATCATACTACACACTATTGAATAATATACAGCAAAAACAAAGAAAAATCAGAGATATTGAAATAATTAGGTAATTATCTCTTTGTGGCCACTCCTGCCTGACAACTGGGGCTGAGCAGACTGCCTTGGACGTACGCTGAGTCAGCGCCTCTTTTTTTGCCAGACTTCTCCGCCCTATAGCGGGCAAAATATGCCACTTATGATTTTGTTATTATTATTTACATGATCAGGGAACAAAATTAACCACTTAACTGTGCCAACCGAGTATTCTCAGTCGGCGGGAAACTGCGCCAACCGAGAAAACTCTTTTTTATTTTTCGGTACAATTCTAAATGTGTACGAGGTTGGTTGTGTATGAAATGGACTCTTAGGACCTCCAGTGAGAGGCAGTCATCTTGGAAAAAATTCCCAGAATACCCTAGGCCTGCTGGCTGAGTTAGTACTGAATGAGCACCATGGGTGGCGCACACTCGCCTCTGGCTCCAAACACCTGTCCAACGCGGTGTTGAAAGATAATGCTCTGTCGGTGAAATTCAAATCTTATTGTTTGAAGAACATAAAGGTCATAATATTGGTGAAGCAGGCGCAATATATGAACCTAACACAATAGAAAAATGAGGGCGTGATCAGAGGCAATGTATCGGACTGGAGAAATGTCACAAGTGGAGTACCACAGGGTTCAGTTCTTGCACCAGTGATATATATTGTCTACATAAATGATCTACCAGTTGGTATACAGAATTATATGAACATGTTTTGTTTGCTGATGATGCTAAGATAATAGAAGGTTAAGAAATTTAGATGATTGTCATGCCCTTCAAGAGACCTGGAAAAATAAGTATATGGAGCACCACTTGGCAAATGGAATTTAATGTTAATAAATGCATGTTATGGAATGTGGAATAGGAGAACATAGACCCCACACAACCTATATATTATGTGAGAAATCTTTAAAGAATCTGATAAAGAAAGAGATCTAGGGGTGGTTCTAATAGAAAACTATCACCTGAGACCACATAAAGAATATTGTGCAAGGAGCCTATGCAGCTTTCTAACTTCAGAATTGCTTTTAAATACATGGATGGATATACTAAAGAAATTGTTCAGACTTTTGTTAGGCCAAAGCTAGAATATGCAGCGTTGTTTGGTGCCCATATCTTAAGAAGCACATCAACAAACTGGAAAAGGTGCAAAGACATGCTACTAAGTGGCTCCCAGAACGAAGGGAAGAGCTACAGAGGAAGGTTAGAAGGCATTAAATATGCAAAACTAGAAGACAGAAGAAAAAGAGGTGATATGATCACTACATACAAAATAGTAACAGGAATTGATAAAATCGATAGGAAAGATTTCCTGAGACCTGGAACTTTAAGAACAAGAGGTCATAGATTAAACTGCTAACACAGTGCCGAAGAAATATAAGAAAATTCACTTTCGCAAACAGAGTGGTAGACGGTTGGAACAAGTTAGGTTAGGTGAGAAGGTGGTGGAGCCAAGACCGTCAGTAGTTTCAAAGCGTTATATGACAAGAGTGCTGGGAAGACGGGACACCACGAGCGTAGCTCTCATCCTGTAACTACACTTAGGTAATTACACTTAGGTCAATTACAAAGGTCGGATGCAAGTGATATAGCACCTGTGAGGACGATACAGCGAGCGTATCCAGTTGTAGCTCTGAGCATCACCCTTGCAATCCTATGCTATCTCCAATTTATTTAGATGATACATAGATGAATCATAATCTGCATTCAGTGATGATGCATCTGATACAAGTAGCATAGAACAG